>JAQZBX010011067.1:0-43338 GCA_029593785.1 Cabassous unicinctus | reverse complement strand
CTAGGTATTGTATCCAGAACCTCATACATGTGTAGCAAGTGCTCCTCCACTGAACTACACCTGCTCTGCTCTAATGTGTTTTTTTTTAAGGTTTATTTATTTGTTTATTTTTATTTATTCCCCCCTCCTCCAGATAGTTCCCTCATCTGTCTGCTCATTGTTTGCTCACCTTCTCCATGAGGCACTGGGAACCAAACCTGGGACCTTCCACATAGGAGGCAAGTGCCCTATGGCCTGAGCCACATCCGCTCCCCTCAGGCTGCAACATCTGCTGGCTTGTGGCATCTGCTCATTTAGGCTTCTGCTCATTGCAGCGGGTGTGGTCTTCTTCATTGCAGTGGGGTGAAGGTCTGCTCATCTTCTTTAGGAGAAACTGGGACCTGAGCCCAGGACCTCTCATGTGGTAGGTGGGCACCCAACCTATTGAGTATATCCGCATTCCTCTAATGTGTTTTGATCTCACCTATTTTGTCTTTATTCTCAGGAGCTGTGTTATTTTTCTATTCAGTTTTTCAAATTCTTCTTTGTGGTTGCTCAGTGTCTTCCCAGTGTCCTTTAACTCTTTAGCCCTATAGTCTTTCAACTCATTATATTGATTTTGGAAATCTGTATAAATCTCTTTGATTAGCTATCTCAAATCCTGTGTCTTGTCTGGGGCTTTGATATATTCCTTTTCTTGGTCCATTTCTTCCATTTTCTCAGTATGGCTTGTAATTTTTTGCTGATGTCTAGGCATTTGATCATGATGGTGAGTTTATTCTGATACTCAACATCTCTCTTTTTCATATGGATTTAGTGGTTGGAGGTTGCGAATTATTGCTGTTCTTTGATTCTTGGTTCAACATGTTCTAGCTCTTTAGGATTGTCCCTATTAGTTGCTCAAATCTGGGCCCTGAACCCAGTAATGGGTTGCAGACCCCTTCTAAGGGCCTTGGGGAGGTAGGCTGTAAAGGCCATAAAAAACCCTTCATACTGATTTACTTTTTTTCAAATAAATTTTATTGATACATATTAATAAAGCATACAATTCATCAAAAGTGTGCAATCAATGGTATTTTGGTATAATCACATAGCTGTGCATTTATCACCTCAATCATCATTAGAGCATTTTCATTATTTCAATAATAATAATAATAAACAAAAAACTAACAAGAAAATTCTTCACCTCTCAATCTCTCTATGCTTCCCCCACTGTACATAGCTGCTATTTCTGGCTATTCTTGCACAATTACTTATTTATTAAGCAGTTTTATTGAGATAGATTCATATACCGTATGATCTATCCAAAGTGTTTAATTTACTTTTAATTTCCTCACATGCACTTCCTTGGTTCTCCAGCAGATAGCATTCTTTGGCAGCTTTCTCAGTTCAGTGCCTGGTTGGACTGTGTTCATTGCAACACTGACCACAACTGACAGAGGATCCTTTCTGTAGGCTATTCAGAGCCTTGCAATTCAAACTTTCTCAGAGGCTGTTCTTCAACATTTGCTGGCAGTCCCTTCCCTTTTTCAAGGTAGGAAATAATTCCACTCCCCTCTGCATCCTCAACAACCAGTCCCAGTCATTAGGGAGGTGATTGAGAGGGTCAGATCTCTTTAGTCTGGTGTCAGCTCCCAGGGCAAACAATGTTGTAGCCCCTCAATGCCTGGAAGGGCTTGTGGGACACAGCAGACCAAATTTGCTGGCCAAAAGCTGAATTATCTTTAGGCTGCATTCCACTCTCTCCCATTTCCTCAGGAAAGCTGAATTATCTTTAGGCTGCAACTCCCTCTGTCTGTATTATCTTTAGGCTGCAACTCCCTCTGTCTGTAGCCACCAGCCTGAGGACAGAAAATTCAAAATTTTCTGCTCCTAGTGTGGGGGAAGGGTGCCAGCAGCTGCAGCTGCAACTTCTACTCATGGTCTTTCCTTTGAGATTTTTTTTTCCTGTGCCACTCTCTATACTGGGTGGTGTTGACTCTTTCTCTGGTATCCTAAGCCCTAAAACATACATTTCCAGGCCATTTCTGCCTGTCCTCTAGCTGCTTTTATGGAAGAGAAGAGAAACCCCTGTCTTTCTAATCTGCTATCTTCCCAGAAGTGTGTTTGAGTGTACACATTTTTTTTTTTAGGATGTACTGGGGATTGGACCCAGGACCTTGTACATAGGAAGCAGGCACTCAACATGTGCTCCCCAATGAGAGTTGGTTTTTTCATTTGTTTGTTTTGTTTTTGTTTTTAGGGGGTACCAGGGATCAAACCTAGAACCTCATACATGGGAAGTAGGTGCTCATCCTCTTGTGCTACATCTGCTACCCTGAGTGTACACTTTGAATGGATTATACAAATTATGGGACTGTATAACACAGGGAATCCAGTGGTAGAAGATGGACTATGGTTAACAGAACAAATATGAGAATGTTCTCTCATGAACTATACTATTACAGGGTATTAATAATCAGGTGGGCTGGGGAAAAATATACCAAGTGAAAGATATGGTCTACAGTTAGTAGTAATATTTTGATGATGCTCTTTCATAGTTTGTAACAAGTGTTTCACAACAATGCAAGATGTTGGTGGTGTATTGTATGGGAGCCCTGTATGATGATATACATGTTTGTTTTGTAAGTTCACAACTTTTAGTAAACATTTATTGTTTATGTATGTTCATGTATGAATTATATACTTCAATAACATTTTATAAATATATAAAAACCCATGGCTAACATCCTACTTTGTAGTGAAAGAATGAAAACTTTCCTCCTTTTATAATCGGGGATTTCTAAGGGAACAGAATCGATGGGAGATAGCTGAAATAGTATGACATTTTATAAAATTTTCTCATGTAACCATGGGGATGCTCAAGTCCAAATTCTGTAGGGCAGGCTGCCAGCCAGGGACTCAGAAGAAGGTCCTCATTTAATTCCCCAGGAGACGCTAGCTATCTGAAGCAGAGATGGGGAATTTCTTTCTGAATTCTGAAATCACTTCTTTTAAGGACTTCAACTAATTGGATGAGACGTCATTTATTGCTGATGGCAAGCTCCTCAGTTGATTGAAGATGTAACCACCCATCTATGCAATCAACTCACTGATGATTAAAGTCCATGAAATGCCCCTGTATTACAAATAGCCCGGTATTTGCTTGATCAAACACGTGGACACCATTACCTGGCCGAGTTGAAACATTAGCCTAACCATCACAGTCAACCCCTTGTCAACTTTGCAGGCAAACACATCACCTTGAACTATACTTAGTCTTTGAATAAAAACAATAACAGACATATATGTATATATATTTTGTTCCACTTACCAGTACTCAACTGTCCTGCATAAAACCAGAAGTGCACTAAATCCCTCCAGAATAGGGTGTAAGTCCTTGGGTAATGTACACTCTTAAACTGGACATCTTTATACACTATGACATGAAATTAATACAATTTATGGCATATGATAAGGGGAAAGGATATGAAAGAAAACAAAGATACTCATTTTATGTACATACAAACATACTCATAACAAAACAAGGAAGAAATATTCATGACCATTACACTTCTCACTTCTGTAACTGGTCATGTGGTTGAAGTTTGTATTTCTCACTGCCTTCTTCCACTACCCACTCTTTGTTATCTTTTTTTAATTTGAGGTACCAGAGCCAGGGATTGAACCCTGGACCTTGTATGTGGGAAACCCATGGCTCCCCTGAGTTGGTCTTTTCATTTGTTTGCTTGTTCTTCTGTTTGTTTTTTAGGAGGCACTGGTAACAGAACCCAGGAACCCAGGACCCCCCATATGGGAAGCAGGCGCTCAACCACTGGAACCACAATTGCTCTCTCCATGTTATCTTTACCCTCAGCAAACACCTCAACTGGCTGTTGTTCTTTGCCTGGTGGAGTGACCCAAACTTTCATTCCTGAAGATTACGGGCCATTGTTGATCCTGTTTGTATCAGGCTATTGCAATTTTCCATTGACTTTAATCACAGGGCATGTTAGTACTAAGAGATGCCCTATATGATCTCCTGTATTCCAGGCAAACTCTTCTATACCTCCATGTGTAGTTGCAGTACTATTCCCCTTGATAGGATCAATCACCCCAGCAGTACAGTAAATCCCTCCTTTGCCTGTTGATTTAGAGGCATGAGGAGCCCAAAGTGGTGAGGTGGCAGTCTTAATTTCCACTTCAAGGGAATGGTTGTAGTGTCCCCTGGTGGAAGTGCTCCTCTTTCTGGAACTAAGACCTGTAAATAACAGAGCTTAAGGTTGCAGGGACAGGAAGCAAAAATTTTCCTCATGGATCACTAATAGTGAGTGGTGCCATTCCCATTTTCACCCATCGATTCCTGGACCCATAAATTCTTGCTATGGGAGAAATAGCACCATACAGTGGACGCTGATTTAGAGCATATACAGCCACCTGAAGAACATTGCCCATCTCTGCAAGGTATTGCTACCTAGTTGGTGCCATAATTGAGACTTCAAAAGGCCATTCCACAATTCCATAAACCCAGCTGCTTCAAGATGATGGGAAACATAAGACCAGTGAATTCCATGAGCACGTGCCCATTCCCACACATCATTTGCTGTGGAGTGGGTTCCTTGATCAGAAGCAATGCTGTGTGGAATACCATGGTGATGGATAAGACATTTGGCAAGTCCACAGATGGTAGTTTTGGAAGAATCATTGCATGCAGGGAAAGCAAATCCATATCTGGAGTATGTGCTTATTCCAGTTAGAACAAATTGTTGCCCCTTTCATGATGGAAGTGGTCCAATGTAATCAATCCTCTACCAGGTAGCAGGCTGATCATCTCAGGGAATGATGCCAAGCTGGGGCCTGAGAGTGAGTCTCTGCTGCTGGCAGATTGTGCACTCAGCAGTGGCTGTACCAAGTCACCCTTGGTAAGGGGAAGTCCATGTTGCAGAGTCCGTGCATGACCTCCACCTTTACCACCATGGCCACTTTGTTCATGAGCCCATTGGGCAATGACAGGAGTGGCTGGGGAAAGAGGCTTAGTGTTAGCCACAGAATGGCTCATCTTATCCACTTGATTATTAAAATCTTTCTCTGCTGAAGTTACCATCTGGTGAGCATTCATGTGGGACACAAATCATTTCATGTTTTCTCCCACTCAGAAATATCTATCCAGATACCTCTTCCCCAGACTTCTTTGTTACCAATTTTCCAATCATGTTCCTTCCAAGTCCCTGACCATCCAACCAAACCACTGGCAACAGCTCATGATTCAGTGTGCAAATGCACCTCTGGCATTTTCTCCTCCCAAGCAAAATGAGCCAGGTACACTTCTTGAAGTTCTGCCCACTGGGAGGATATTCCCTCATCACTGTCCTTCATGGACATCCCAGAAAGGGGCTTCAGTGCTGCAGCTGTCCACTTTCAGGGGGTACCTGTGTATTGTGCAGAACCATCTGTAAACCAGGTTCATGTTTTCTCTTCCTCAGTCAAGTGATTGTAAGGAACTTCCCAAGATGCCGTAGCAGTGGGCAGGGAAAGAGAAGATAATGTGGCAGAAGTGGTGACCCTGGGCATTTGGGCCAATTCCTTATGTAACTTACTTGTGCCTTCAGGACCTGCTTAAGCCCTATATTGTATATACTACCACCACTTTATGATAGAGTGCTGCTGTGCACACCTGACATTATGGTTTAGTTGGTCAGACAATATCCAGTTCATGACAAGCAACTCAGGTCTCATGGTAGCTTAGTGGCCCATGATTAAGCATTCAGTCTCTACGAAGGCCCAGTAGCAAGCCAAAAGCTGTTTCTCAAAAGGAGAGTAGTTATTTGCAAAGGATGACAGGGATTTTCTCCACACTTCTAAGTGTCTGCATTGTGATTCTCCTATAGGGGCCTGCAAAAGGCTAAAGACAGTATCTCTATTTGTCACTGACACTTACATCACCATTGGATCTGCTGGATCATATGGCTCAACTGGCAGTGAAACTTGCACAGAACCTGGACCTGTCTCAGACCCTCCTCTTGTTCCAGTCCCCACTCAAAACTAGCAGCTTTTCTAATCACTCAGTAAATGCACTGGAGTAGCACACCCAATTGTTGAATATGTTGTCTCCAAAATCTGAAGAGGCCAATTAAGCATGGTGCCTCTCTTTTGGTCATGGTGGGGGGCCATATGAGATAGCTTATCCTTTACTTTAGAAGGGATATTTCTACATACCCCACACCCCTGGACACTTAGAAATTTCACAGAAGTGGAAGGCCCCTATATTTCTGTTGATTTATCTCCCATCTTCTCTCACACAAATGCCTTACCAATAAGTCTAGAGTAATTGCTACTTATTGCTTATTAGGTCTCATCAGCATGATATCATCAATGTAATGGATCAGTGTGATGTCTTGTGGGAAGGAAAGATGATCAAGGTCCCTGTGGACAATATGACATAAAGCTGGAAATTTGATATACTTCTGAGGTAAGATAGTGAAGGTATACTGCTGGCCTTGCCAGATGCAGATGAAAGAAAAATGTTTCTGATGATCCTTACTAATGACAATTGAGGAAAAGAAATTGCCAGATCAATAGCTGCATACCAGATACTAGGGGATGTTTGATTTGCTCAAGCAATGATACCGTATCTGGAACAGCAGCTGCAATTGGAGTCACCACTTGGTTAAGTTTACAATAATCCGCTTTCATCCTCCAAGATCCATCTGCTTTCTGCACAGGCAAAATAGGAGAGTCGAATGGGGATGTGGTGGGAATCATCACCCCTGCATCCTTCAGATCTTTGATGGTGGCACTGATCTTTGCAATCCCTCCAAAAATCTGGTACTGCTTTTTAAAAAATTATTATTTTTTATTTTTAAAGAAGCCTTAGAATACATAAATATTACATAAAAAATATAAGGGATTCCCAAATGCCTCACTTTCTCCCCCTCACACACTTTCCCACATCAACAACATCCCTCATTAGTGTGGTACATTTTTTACAATTGATGAAAACATATTGAAGCATTGCTAGTAATCATGGAGTACAGTTTACATTATAGTTTACACTCTGTCCCACACAATTTTGTAGGTTATGACAAAATATATATTGCCCTGTGTCCCTCACTGCAATGTCATGCAGGACAAATCCAATGTCCTGAAAAAGCTCCCATATTGCACTTATTCTTCCCTGTCCCATCTTTCAGAACCACTTGTGGCCACTGTCTTTATATCAATGATAAGAATTCTTCCATTGCTAGAATAATAACAAGTCTATAGTAGAATAATAATATGTCTACTTTTGTCCATTGTTAGTTCCCCAGTCTTGAGGATTTTGGGATGGTGATGCCCACTCTGCTTCTAATTGAGAGGGGGCTTAGATACCATGGGGGCAGATAGATGGAACTATCTTGCTTGCAGTTGCAGACACTCTCTGTTCCTTGGGATGGGCATTGTCCATCATCATCTTCTTGTTGTCCTGGGTGAGTCCAGTGAACTGGAGAGTAGGTGTTGCAACTCTGCTGAAATTCAGGCTCAACTGGCACATAGACAGAGCAAAGATTTAAGTCTCTGGGACAAATATTTATCAAGTATAGTGCTAATTATAGGTTCAAATAAAAGGGGCAGAAGAGCCATGTGTAGAGAACCTATAAATGAGTCTAACTCTGTTACACTGGGGAGTATAAATTCCAAAGTAAGGCCCACTGACAGGGTGCTGAATTCCTGAGCTGTCTGCCCTGCTTATAGTTTCTGGATTTCTCTAAAGTCCTCAGGAGCCCCACTGTTAAAAAAGTTTTAGACACTGTGTCTTTCATCACTGTAATATCTTTTGTCTCATATGTACAGTGACATTTTCTTCCACATATTCCCCCAGTGTCTTATTTTTCTCATTTTATCTTCAAAGAAGCTTTAGGATACAGAAAATTCACGTAGAGTATATAGAGGATTGCCATATACCCAATGCCCTCCTCTTTTCCCCTCTCCCTATTAATAACATTTTACATGTGGATGGTACATGTGTAACAATTGATGTACAAAAATTGAAGAATTGTTACTAACCATGGTCCATGGTTTACATGATGTTTTACATTAGGGCTTGTATACTTTTATAGGTTTTTTCTTTTTGGCTTTCATTTTGAAGATTTATTAACTTATAAGTTTACAGTTCTGAGGCCATGAAAGTGTCTAAATCAAGCCTTCATCAGGCAATGCTTTTCTCCCTGAAACTGGCTGCCAGCAAATCTTAACTGCTGTCACATGGCAGGGTACGATGGCAGCATCTGCTGTCTCTCCTTGCTCCTCCGGGTATCATTGATTACAGCTACTGGCTTCCGCAACTTTCTTTCTCAGATTCTGGGAGTTTTTCTCAGTCTCTGCTGGCTCCTTTCTCCATATTCTTTTATATATATATACATACTTTTAAATTTTTTAAAGATACTTAGATTACATAAATGTTACATAAAAAATATAGGGGATTCCCCTATGCCCCACTCCCTACCCCTCCCATATTAACAACATCCTTCATTAGTGTGGTACATTTGTTACAATTGATGAATACATATTGGAGCATTGCCACTAAGTGTGGATTATAGTTTACATTATAGTTTAAACTCTCTCCCTCACAATTTTGTAAGTTTTGAAAAGATATATAATGACCTGTATCTGTCATTCAGGACAGTTCCAGTGTCCTGAAAATGCCCCTATATTACACCTGTTTTTCCCTCTCCCTCCCCTCAGAACCTGTGGTGGCCACTGCCTCCACATCAATGATAAAAGTTCTTCCATTGCTAAAAATAATGAGGGAATAACAGTAAGTCTGCTCTAGTCCACTGTTCATTCCCCAATCCTGAGGATTCTGGGATGGTGATGCCCACTCTGCATTTAATTGAGAGGGGGCTTAGATCCCACGGGGCAGATGGATCGAACTATCTTACTTGCAGTTGTAGACTCTCTCTGTTCCTTGGGATGGTCTTTGTTCATCATCATCTCCTTGTTAGTTGTCCTGGGTGAGTCTAATGAACTGGAGAGCAGGTGTTGCAACTCTGTTGAGATTCAGGGCCCAACTGGCACATGGAAAGCCCAAAGATTTTAGTTTCTTGGACATAAACCTATCAACTCTAGTAATAATTTTAGGTTCAAATATAAGGGGCAGAAGAGCCATGTGTAGTGAAACCCCAATTGAGTCCAACTCTGTCACACTGGGGAGTATAAATTCCAAAGTAGGACCCACTGGCAAGACCAAACTCCTGAAGTGTTAGCCCTGCCTATAGTATCTGGATGTCTCCAGAGCCCTTTGAAATCCCTCTATTTGAGGCAATAATAACTGTGGCACTCAAAGAGATCCTGCTGAGATGTGCATAAGTGTAACCTCTGGAATGACCTCCTGTCTCACTTTGAAGTCTCTTAGCCATATGAACTCATTTGTCTTTACCCTTTACCCATTTTGGTCAAGGTCTTTTTCCAGTTCCATTGCTAGTTGGTTCTTGGTAGTAATCCCTTGGTGCCAGGGAGACTCATCCCCAGAAGTCATGTCCCACACCAGGGAGAAGGTAATGCATTTACATGCTGAGTTTGGCTTATGGAGAGGCCACATTTGAGCAAAAAGGAGGCTCTCAGGAGATAACTCTTAGGCAACCTATAATACTAGGCTAAGTTTCAATTTCAAAGGAAAAGGTTCATAAGCACAATCATCAGTATCAAGGGTTTGTCAATGACCCTCCTTCACTAATCACTGCCCCATACTCGGGGGATTCTTGCTGTCCCATTAGAGAATGTGGCAGAACTCCCCAGGATGGGAATTGGATATTCTTTCAGTAATTTTGTGGATCTCCACCCACCATGGCAATGCTCCATGAACACTTGAACTCATTCATATGCCTTATAGGTATGCCTATATCTCAAAAGAATAGCCAGAAAAGTTTACACCCTGTTAGGCAGGGACTACTGCTCTAACCAGCAGGGAGTAACTACAGAAGAATGACCATCACCCTTCAGCACCCTAGTAAGAATAAGGGCATGAACTCTCTGAGATGGGAGTTGAGGCAGGTTAGTATAGTGAAAGGGGAAAGGTGGCTGGTCCAGCAGACAACATGGCCATCAGACAACATAAACAACAGACAACCTGGCCAACAGACATGACCGACAGTCAACATGGCCGTGAGACCCCATTGAGACCTTGACACTGACCTTGAGGTCCCAGTTCACTCTTTCCAGGACCTCCCCTTGGTCCTGGATATTCCAAACAGTCCTTGCCATTGGTCCCCACCATTGGTGAGGTATCCAATAACAGCTGGGGCCCCTCCTCTTAGCATTAGCAAGGGGCAGTTATAATTAATAGCTTAAAAGGTAACCACACAAGACAGAGCTTGCTCGCTCTGCCTAGAGGAGACTTCATGAAATCTTGGTGCGTATTTCTGCCCTTCTTTCCTATTTCTCAGCAATCTCTGTTCTTTCCCCCCATTTCTCAATAAATTCTTTTTACTGGCCTAAAAAAAAAAATAAAGCCAACAAAATAACCAAATAAAATTAATAAGAAAATGAAATAATAATGATAGTTTTAAAAATGACAAATAAAATACAAAAAAATTAAAAAATAATTTGAAATAATAAAAATAATAAAATTAAAATAAATCTTGGCATTATGTCTTTCATGACTGTAAGAGTTGTTGTTTTGTAGTGGAGTGTATTTTCCCAATTTTTTTTTTTTAAATTTTATCTTCAAAAAAGCTTTTGGTTACAGAAAAGTCAGAGAATATAGGGGATTCCTATATACCCTCCCCCTTTTTCCCATTCCCCTATTTTATGTGCAGATGGTACATGTGTTACAAATGATGTACAAATATTGAAGCATTGCTACTAACCATGGTCAATGGTTTACATTATAGTTTACATTTTGGATTGTACACTTTTATAGGTTTTGACGAAATTTGAATTGGCCTGTTTCAATTATTGCAAGATGAGGCTGAACTATTCTAATGCCTTAAAAATGCCCTACATTCCATCTATTCTATTCTTCCCTCCTCCTCCCCTAGAAACCAATGGTATACACTAAATTTCAAATTTTAAAGAATAAGATTCATAGTTACTTGCAATAATATTGAGGGTTTGCCATGTTTCTCTATTTTCTTTTATTGGGTACAGCTTATGTTCTCAAGGGATTCTTGTCTCACTAATTGAGAACATAGCAGGACTCCCAGGATGGAAGTTTGATATTTTCTGGTTCATTGTGTGGGTCTCTACCCACTGATACAATACACTGATAAGATGAACACTTACATATTCCATAGAAGTCTGCTCGAGGTGCACCCTGTCCCACATACACCCTCACATTCAACATCCTAGACCAGTAACCTACCCTGCCATATTTGCCAAAAGAACTTTCCCAACATTTGAGCAAATTCCCAATGTTCACCTGATCCTTCCCCTGACCTCCTCCCAGTTCCATGGATAGTCCAACCCAACCACCCTACCCTACTACTCCTCACATACCAGCACTGCTGAACACTATCACATCACTGCACTACTATCACACTCATCCACTGCACAGCTACATCCTTCCACCTTATTGTAGAATTTTCCCATGTAAGCATTGGCTCACCACCCTCTACTCCATTTCTGTCTTCTGTAAAACTATCTTCCAGACTCTGGTTCTGTGATTCTGCTCAATTTACTTAATTCATATCAGTGAGGTCATGTAATATTTGTCCTTCAGTGCCTGGCTTACTTCACTCAACATAAGGTCTTCACGATTCATCCATGTTATCCCATGTGTAAATACTGCATTCCTTCTTACAGCTGAGTAATATTCTATTGCATGTGTATACCACAGTTTGTTTATCCATTCATCTGTTGATGGACATTTGGGTTGATTCCAAATTTTGGCAATCATGAATAATACTGCTATGAACATTAGCGTGCATATATCTGTTTGTGTCCCTGCTTTCATTTCTTCTGGGTATATACCCAGCAGTGGGATTGCTGGAGCATTTGGAAGTTTTATAGTTAGCTTCCTGAGGAACCACCAAACTGTCCTCCACAATGGCTGCACCATTCTACATTCCCACCAGCTGTGGATAAGTGTTCCATTTCCTCCACATCCTCTCCAACACCTGTAGTCCTCTGTTTTTTTAATAGCCACCAGACTAATGAGTGTAAGATGATATCTCATTGTAGTTTTGATTTGCATTTCCCTAACAGTTAGTGATGTTGAACATCTTTTCATGTGCTTTTTAGCCACTTGTATTTCTTCCTTGGAGAAGTGTCTTTTCAAGTCGCTTGCCCATTTTTAAATGTGTAGTTTGTCTTTTTATTTTTGAGGTGTAAGATCTCTTTATATATGCTGGATATTAGGCTCCTATCAGATATATGGTTGCCAAATATTTTCTCCCATTGGGTAGGCTGCCTTTTTACTTTCTTGATAACCTCCTTTGAGGTGCAAAGATTTTTTAATTTTGAGGAGATCCCATTTATCTATTATTTCTTTTGGTGCTCGTGCTTTAGGTGTGAAGTTCATGAAACCATTTACTATTACAAGGTTCTGTAGATGCTTCCCTACATCATCTTATGGTCTTGGCTTTTATATTTAGATCTTTGATGGATGTTGAGTTGATTTTTTGTATAAGGTGTGAGATGGTCTTCCTCTCTCATTTTTTTGAATATAGATATCCAGTTCTCCAAGCACCATTTGTTGAAGAGGCCATTCTCTCCCAGTTGAGTGGGCTTGGTGGCTTTGTCAAATATCAGATGACTGTATATGTGAGGATCTATGTCAGAACTCTCACTTTGGTTCCATTGGTTGGTATGTCTATCCTTGTGCCAATACCATGCAGTTTCACCACTGTAGCTTTGTGGTATGTTGATTTTTTATTTTTTTAAATTTATTGAAGTATATCACTCATACATGAACATACATAAACAATGTGTATAGAAATAGTTGTGAACTTACAAAACAAACATACATAACATCATACAGGGCTCTCATACCTCACCCTACCACCAATACCTTGCAGTTTTGTTAAACATTTTTAACTAATGATTAAAGAGCATCCTCAAAATATTACTACTAACCAAAGTATTTTCCGCAACCCACTCTATTATTATTATTATTTTATATCATTTATACATGAATATACATAAACAATAAGTGTGTAGTAAAAGTTGTGAACTTACAAAGCAAACATTCATAACATCATACAGGGGTCCCACACATCAACTCTCCACCAACACCTTGCATTGTCATGAGATATTTGTTACAAATTATGAAAGAATATTGTCAAAATCTTACTACTAATTATAGTCTTTATCTTACATTTGATGTATTTTCCCCCCAGCCCACCTTATGATTATTTTTTAAATATATTTTTTATGACAGAAGTTGGGAACCCACAAAACAATCATGCACATGTGAAGAATTCCCAAACAACACCACTCTATCAACACACCACACCATGGTGGAACATTCATTACAGATTATGAGATAATATCATCTGATTATTACAAGGTCCATAGCTTACATTTTGCATACATTTTCCATATTCCCCCATTATCAACACAGTACATCTTTGGCATAGATGCAAGAACATTACGTTACCACAGTCCATAGGTCACTCCAGTTGTATTTTTCCCATGCTTCTCCACATTCCCACCACCCTGCAATAGTGATGCACATCTGCTCTAGCTCAAAAAGGACACTCTTGCATCTGTACCATCAACCACAATTCTCATCCACCTCTGGATTCACTGTGCCATTCAGTCCCTAGATTACTATCCCACTCTCTGTCAATTGGAATTTATATCCCTAGACTACCATTTTCAGTCACATCCCCACTTACATACTAGCTGTTACTCATTGTAATGTGTTACCATCAACTCTGTACATTTCCACACTTTTACAGTAAAGCTAATTAAAACTTTTACATACATTAAATATCAGTATTCCATCTCAGTCCTCCTCTTATCTCTTTTAAGAATCCACCACCTACCACCAGGTCTTGAAGATATTTTCCTACATTTTCTTCTAGAAACTTTATGGTTCTTGCTTTTATATTTAGGATTTTTATTCATTTTGAGCTAATTTTTGTATAAAGTGTGAGATAGGGTTCCTCTTTCCTTCTTTTGCTATGGATATCCAGTTTTCTTTCCTCCAATTGTTGAATGGACTGTTTTGCCCAAGCTGGGTGGCTTTGACAGGCTAGTCAAAAATCACTTGACCATAGATGTGAGGGTCTGTTTCTGAACCATCAATTCAGTTCCATTGGTCTATATGTCTGTCTTTATGCCTGTACCATGCTGTTTTTACCACTGTAGCTAGGTAATATGACTTATAGTCTGGAAATGAGAGTCCTCCAACTTTAATTTTCCCTTTTAAGATGTTTCTGGCTATTCAGGACCCCTTACCCTTCCAAATAAATTTGATAATCATATTTTCCATGTATTTAAAAAATGCTGGTGAAATTTTTATCAAGATTGCATTGAATCTGTATATCAATTTGAGTAGAATTGACATCTTGATATTTAGTCTTCTAATCCATGAGCATGGAATATTCTTCCAATCATTTAGGTCATTTTAAAGTTTCTTTTAACAATGAGTTGTAGTTTTCTGAATACGAGTGCTTTACATTGTTGGTTAAGTTTATTCTTGAATATTTGGGTTTTACCTGTCATACTTTATTTTCACCACTCTTTTGACACTTTTTGTTACTTTTATTGATATAATCTTCATTTTTTAGACTCTCTTCCAGGCCTCTCTTTCCTGTTTTTTCTTTTCAGGCTGTAGTACACCTTTTAGTATTTCCTGCAAAAGCAGTCTCTTGGTTACAAACTCTCTCAGTTTCTGTTTATTTGTGAATATTCTAAATTCACCCTCAATTTTGAAAGGCAATCTTGCTGGATAAAAGATTCTTGGCTGAAAGCCTTTCTCCTGCAGTATATTGAATATATCATAACACCGTCTTCTTGCCTCAGTGGTTTCTAGTGAGAAACCAGCACTCAATCTCATTGGGTATCTCTTATATGTTATGCATTGCTTTTCTTTTGCTGTTCCCAGAATTCTCTCCCTGTCTTTGGCATTTGACATTCTGATTAGCATATGTCTTGGAGTTGGTCTATTCAGATTTCCTCAGATGGGAGTACATTATGCTCCTTGGACACATATCTATGGGAAATTTTCTACCATTATTTCTTCAAATATTCCTTCTGCTCCTTTTCCCTTCACTTCTCCTTCTGGAAAACCCATAACACGTATGTTTGTATGTCTCTTGCTGTCGTGTAGTCCCCTGAGACCTTGCTCATGTTTTTCCAATCTTTTCATCTGTTCTTTTGTATGTTCACTTTCAGAGTCCATTTCTTCAAGCTTATCAATCCTTTCTTCTGCCTCTTCAAATCTGCTATTATATGATTCCAGTGTATTTTTAATTTCATTTATTGTGCTTTTCATTCCCATAAGATCTGCTATTTTTCTAAGTATGCTTTCAAATTCTTCTTTGTGCTCATCCAATGTCTTCTTAATATCCTTAATTTCTTTAGCCATCTCATTGAATTTATTAAGGAGATTTGTTTGAACATCTGTGATTAGTTTTCTCAACTCCTTTAAGTCACCTGGAGGCTTATATTATTCCTTTAACTGGGCCATATCTTCCTGTTTCTTGGTGTAGATTGTAATTTTATGTTGGTGTCTTGTCATCTGGCTTACTAGAGTATTTATTCTGGGTGCAGTTTTTCTTTTTATTTTAGGGCTTTCTTGCCCTTTCTCCCTTGCTGGTTGTGTAACAGCAGCCAAGGATGTAGTTGGAGCTATAAGCTGTGGAGGCTCGAGCTGTCCTCATTTCCCCAAGGACCAATGAAGCTTCTCCCAACTTTCTCCTTTGCCAGGGGTTGGGACAGAGCCACAGATGTGTGGAATAATTGAACTCATGCAGGCCTAGACTGTAGTTGCCCAGAGAGACTGATGTAGCTTCTCGCCCCTTTCTCCCCTGCCTGGGGCAGGGATGGAGCTGCAGGTGTGGGCAGCAATCTATGCAGTGCAGGTCCAAGATAACTGCAGTTGCCCAGGTAGACTTCTGATTATTCAGTCTGTGCAAGCCAAAGGTACCTGTAGCTACATGGATAGGCTGGTGCAGAGCCCACCAGCCTCCTTCCTGCTATAAGTGGGGCTGGTAGGCTAGTGCTTAAGGCCACTCTGGGTGAAAGAAACTGGTCTCTACCATCACTATGATTTTCAGCAGCCCGGCTTCCCTTCATGCTGGGGGTGGAGTCAAAATGGTGGTTACCAGCCTCTTTCTGGCTTGGACAGTTTCAATCTTTAGCTGTTCTTGGGGTTATACTTTAGCCCATCAAATTTATTAATCAGTAGCTGAAGTTGTTGCTACTGTTGATAGAGATGATCATGTGATTTTTTAAATTTCAATCTGTTTATGTGGTTTATTACATTGATTGATTTTCTTATGTTGAATCATCCTTGCATATCCGGGATGAAACCCACTTGGTCATGGTATACAATTCGTTTGATGTGTTTTTGAACACAATTAGCAGGTATTTTTTGAGGACTTTAGAGTCTAGATTCATTAGAGAGATTGGTCTGTAATTTTCCTTTCTTGTGTCATCTTTGTTTGGCTTTGGTATTAGGGTAATGTTGACATCATAGAATGATTTAGGCAATGTTCCTTCTATATCTATTTTTTGTAAGGGTTTAAGCAGGATTGGTGTTAGTTCTTTCCAGAATGTTTGCTAGAAATCACCTGTGAAGCTGTCTGGTCCTGGGCTCTTCTTAGTTGGGAGGTTTTTGATGACTGATTCTATTTCTTTACTTGTGATTGGTCTGAGTTCATCAATTTCTTCTTTTGCAAAGTAGGCTGCTTGTATGTTTCTAAGAATTTTCTCATTTCCTCTAAATTATCCTTCTTGTTTTCATTTAATTTTTCAAAGTATTCTCTTATGATACTCTTTATTTCTGTGGGGTCAGTGGTGATACCCCCTTCCTCATTTCTTAGTTTATGTATTTGCATCTTCTCTCTTTTTTTCTTTGTTAGTCTGGCTAAGGGTATGTCAATTTTATTGATCTTCTCAAAGAACCAGCTTTTGGTTTTGTTTATTTTTTCTAGTGCTTTCTTATTTTCTATTTCATTTAGTTCTGCTCTAATCTTTGCTATTCCTTCTTTCTACTTCCTTTGGGGGTAGTTTATTGTTTATTGTTCCTTTTTCTAACTCCTCCAGATGTGCAGTTAGGTCTTCAATTTTAGCTCTTTCTTCTTTTTTTGATATTTGCATTTATAGCTATGAATTTCCCTCTCAGTACAACTTTTGCTGCATCCCAGAAGTTTTGATATTTTATGTTGTCATTTTCATTTATTTCGAGGTAGTTACTTATTTCTTTTAAGATTTCCTCCTTGACTCACTATTTGTCTAAGAATGTGTTGTTTAACTTCCATATCTTTGTGACTAATCTGGTTCTCTGGCCCTTACTGATTTACAGCTTCATTCCATTGTGGTCAGAGAAATTACTTTGTATAATTTCAATCTTTCTGAATTCATTGGTAATTTTTCTGTTGTCTAGCATGTGGTCTATGTCGGAGAGTGATCCCTGTGACTCAAGAAGAATGTATATCCTGCTGTATTGGGGTGTGGTGTTTTGTATATATTTATTAGGTCCAGATCCTCTAATGTATTATTCAGAGTCTTAGTTTCTTTATTGATTCTCTGTCTAGATGTTGTCTAATGGTGATAATGGTGTATTAAAGTCCTCCACTATAATTTTAGAGGCATTTATTTCTCCACTTAGTTTTTCCAGTGTTTTCCTCATGTATTTTTAGGCATCCTGGTTAGGTGCATAAATGTTTAGGATTGTTCTTTCTTCTTGATAGATTATTCCTTTTACTAATCTATAGTGTCTGTCTTTGTCTCCTACAATAGTTTTGCATTTAAAGTCTGTTTTGCCTGGTATTATTATGGCTACTTCCACCCTTTTTTTGTTATTGTTTGCTTTTAAGAATTTTTTTGAGCTGTTCACTTTCAGCTTCCTTGAATCCATGGGTCTAAGGTGGGTTTTTTGTAAACAGCATATAGATGGGTCATATTTCCTTATCCATTCTGCAAATCTGTGTCTCTTGACTGTGAGTTTAATCCATTAACATTCAGTGTTATTACTCTCAAGGAATTACTTACATTAGCCATATTTTCCTTGGGTTTATATATGTGATATGTTGTTTTTATTTCTCTTTTTGTCTTTTTAGTTGTTCTTACACTCTCCTCCAACTCTCTCCTTTTTTTCCCTTTCAATCTGCTGAACTCCCTTTAGTATTTCCTGAAGGGCATTTTTTGTTGCTGTTGTCAAACTCTCTTAATTTCTGTTTATCTGTGACTATTTGGAACTCTCCCTCCTTTTTGAATGTCAGCTTTCCTAGATACAGAATTCTTGGCTGGAAGTCTTTTACTTTTAGCACCTTAACTATGTCATACAACTGCCTTCTTACCTTTATGGTTTCAGATGAGAAATCAGTGCTTAGTCTTATTGATCTTCCCTTTTACTTGATGGATCTCTCTCTTGTTGCTTTCAGTATTCTCTTTTTGTCTGGAGCATTGGACAATTCAATAAGCATATGCCTTGGGGTAGGCCTGTTAGGACTTATACTGTTTGGGGTGTACTGGGCTTCCTGAACATGTACTTCCATGTCCCTCAAAAGAGTTGGGAGATTTTCAGCCATTATTTCCTCCAACACTCCTTCTACCCTCCTTCCCTTCTCTTCTCCTTCTGGGATGCCTATAATGCAGATGTTTGTGCATTTCATGTTGTCATTCAAATCTCTAAGTCCTTGGTGGAGTTTTTCTATATATTTTTTATCTATCTGTTCTTCTATCTGTCTGATTTCAGATGTACTGTCTTCGACATCACTGATTCTTTCCTCTGCCTGTTCAAATCTGCTGTTATGTGCTTCCAGTGTATTTTTGACTTCTTGCTTTGTTCCATTCATTCCCATCAGCTCTATTATCTTTTTATCTCTGCTTGCAATTTCTTCAGTATGTTCTCCCAGTTTCTTCTTAATATCCTTTAATTCTTCCTTTAACTTCGTTCAATTGATTCATGATATTTGTTTGGACATCCTTGATTAGTTGTTCCACATTCTCCATCTCTTCCTGTTTTTTAGTTTTTTTCACTAGGCTGGGCCATGTCTTCCTGTTTCTTCATATAGCTTATAATTTTTTGTTGGTGTCTAGGCATCTGTTTATCTTGAAGTGCTTACTAGGTGGGTTAGCTTCTTTTTCTACTCTAGGGTTTTATTTTGTTGGCTTTTTTTGTGTGTGTGGTAAGGTTCCTTTTTGACAGTTATTTTCTCTTATTCTATATCCTTGCAGTTGTCTGTGTTCCATTGAAAAAAACATTTTAGGACCAGAGAAAAGGAAAGAGATAAGAAGAGAAAAAGAATAATAGTAAATTTAAAAATGTAGAAGAGGAACTGTACAAGAATTAGGAAAATAAATAAGTAATATGAGTAAAAAATCCTAAGAAATGCAAAGGAATTTAAAAAGTTGTAATAGAAAAAATGAAAAAGCAATAAATTAGAGAAAAATATAGAATGAATTAAATGACTGGAAAGATGAGGAGAGGAAGAGGGAGGGAGAGAGGGAGAGGGAGAGAGAGAGAGAAAGAAAGAGAGAGAATATGAAGGCCAAACAAGAAGAGGTGGAATCAAAGAAAAGCAACAGAAGATAGAAAATAGAAAAATGAAGGCGAGAAATGAAATAATATAAGTAGAAAAAATAAGTAAAAGGAAAAAAAGGAAACAAAGAAAGGGGAAAGACAACAAACAAGAAACAAAACCAGAACAAAAAACAAACCAGGAAAAACAGTCTCCCCTCTTACTCCACTAAGGAGCTTCTCAGGCTGCTGGTACTCATTATTCAATCACCCTGCACCCTGCCCTCCACAGGTGATGTACTCTGTTTCAGCGAATGAAATAAAGGGGGAAAAAAAAGAGGAATCAATGAAAAAAAAAAAAATAACAGATCCAAGAAGGTCTAAAACAAGAAAAAAAAATCTGTCTATGTGCTCCCTTTTGTAAGGTTCCAGCTGAGTGCCTGATAACCTGGTGGATTCCCTTTTCTTAGGAGTTACAGAGAATTGAGCTAGTTACCTTATATATGCAAGGAAGGTAGGAATTCTTTCACTGAGCTACATCGGCTCCACAGGTTAAGTAGGCTCCTGAAAGCTTATTTGGTTTTCCTGCCCCAGTTCCCTTGCCATGGGAATGAAATGAAAACACTTTGAAGCTTAGTATTCTTTTGGGGAGGCCCCGTTTATTGGATCTCCTTCAATATATATACAGTCAGCTATATCAGGAGGCATGCCCAAGGACATGCTGTACCTGTAAGGGCTCAGACAGTTTTGGATTGTGAAGGAAATAAAGGAGAGGCAGAAAGCTTTAACTAAGTAACAGTGTAAAGTAAGAAAGTTCTTATTGTTTTCAGCAGGAACTGATAAAAGCAGCTTTTCCCCATGCAGCAGTATTTTGCTTGTGCAACAAAGCAGGTTTTAAGCTGTTTCAAAGATATTTTAACCAAAGCATTCTCACATCTCCCTCTTTTTGTTTAAGAAAGAAGAAGAAAAGGAAAGGGGGAAATGTGTCCTCACACAGTCCTTACTTAGAGCTGCCCCTTTCTTGGTGGTTCAAGGTAAGAAATGAGAAACAGATTTTGGCTGTGGTGAGTGGGCAGTTGTTGAAAGGCCAGGTTGCTGTTTGCTACCTGGGTTCTGACCTGAGCTTTGTGTGGGAAACAAAGTAGCCATGGGGGCAGTTGATCTCCCTTGGGAGGGGTGAGGGTTAATGCTCTACCTCTCTAGGCCCTCAAATTCTCTCCTGATGGCCCCCCTGTGGCTGTGGCTGTCTTAGGTTCTTCCTTCCCTGAGGAATCTTACCCATCTCTGGCTAACCAGCCATCTTCTGGGGCCAAACAGGGTAATGTGAGACTGCCAAAGTTTCCATGACCTCCATGCCCAGCACCTGTGTTGGGATTCCCATGCTCACTGGGAGGCCTCTACTCAGGTTATACATTTCAGAAAATCCAAGTTTACCAGCACCTAGAAGGCTTTTACAGCCTAAGGAGGCACAAGCTATCCCAGAATATGGTAAAACTAGAAAAGGCAAGTGAGAAGGAAAGAAAGGAGACTTAGAGGTAAAGCTGGGAGACATAAGGCTTAAAAGTTTAGGGAAAATGATTTGTCACAAGAATGAATCAAATAAATTTTTGTTAGCTAGCAGAGCTGAGCAGAACATTTACTGAAATTGAACAACTAGCTTAATATTATTTATGAAAAACTAATTCAAAGGTGTTTTAACCAAAGGGCTCTTAAGTTTCTCTCCTTATGTGTTTTAGTTTTTGATCTTTGGTTGTGGGAGAGAGAGATGAGGCAGCAACTAAGGTGATGAATTTTTGTTCAGCGTGACATTCACATTGTAGACCACACTGTCTCCCACACTGTTCTGCATGGTACATGCTGATGTAAAATGGCCTATATCTGTCATTGTAATGTCACTCAGGATAATTCCCAAGTCCTGAAAAAGCCTCTGTATTACAACTGTTTTTCCCTTCCCTGCCCCAAAAGTGTCCAGTGGTCACTGGCTCCACCTCACTGTTGTAATTTCTTCCATTATAGCTTGTTGTTTTTTGCCTATCCAAAGAACAGATGCTTCAAATGCATCAAGTCTGGTAAGAATATTATTATTGATATGAGTTTGTGTTAAAAGTTCATGAGTGACATTGGTCACAATTTGATTAACAACATGAGCAGTTTGGACTGATTTTGTAAGGGTGACTGCCATAGTGGTGGCAGTGGCAGCTATGATCATGACTGAAATAATGAAAGTAATAAGCGTGCTAATGACTTATTAAAGTCATTGACTTGCTTTAAGTCTAATAAGCAAGAGGGCTTTGTTAAATTGAGCTATCCCTGAAGAGCCTTCCCAGGGGTGAGATAAGTTAACTGGGAGACATGCTTATGCTTGTCTTTTAAGCAGGAATATGGAAGTAAAATTGAGTTTGGTTATATTTTCATGGGGTACACAGAAAGCAAAATAAGCTCCTGGGTGCAGAGTAAGAGTGAAGATATTATTACCAAAGCTGACATTGGTAAAGGGGGTTTGAAGTAACATAAAAAGATGAGATGTACAAATTATAACAGAGTCTATGAGGTTATGGAACAAATTTAAGCTGAAAATATTATTATTATGTGCATAATCTCCATGTGAGATGATATGGTTAAAAAAAGGCAATCCAAGGCACCAGGTTCAAAAATGCCATGGACTGAAGAGAGATTTTAAGGTGTTGGTAATTTGCATATGAAGGATAGGGCCAGAGAGACCCCCATTAGCCCAAATGATGCTATGATTAGAGGGGCTGAAGAAATTAATAGTATAATTACTGCTGGATAAGAGTCCTTGAGGACCCTGGTTGAAAATAGTGAGATTATATAATAAAGAGGTATAACAAGGATGGAAGGTTCAACAGGGGTGCCAAATGACATTAAGAAAGTCAGGGTTCCAGTGAAAGTTCTGGCAACAATGGTCGACAGGAGGAGGGTTGCAATTGAGAGGACAGAATGAAGAAGGGTTAATTGAGATGGCCCTAATAAAGGTGAGGTTAGCAGGTTGATAATTAAGCTTTGGCTGATGGTTTAAGTAATACTGAGGTAAGATTTGAGGGCATAAGATATAAGAGGTGGATGAGAAGCATAAAGGGGGTAAATTGGACAGAAATGAAATTGTATGATTAATGGGTCGTCAATCAATGCCCTTTGTAAGGGGGCCTGATGGAGGGATCCAGTTTCCCCCAGTCCAGGTGGTATCATTGGTAGAGAGTGGGGGTTCTGGATCCCACCACCTGACTAGGTTAAAGATGGGGAGATTTAAAATGTGAGTCCAGTAGTGGCATACATTAGCTGAAGTTAATGGGATTTGTTTTAGTAAGAAGAAAAGAAGGATATTTAGTACTCGTGCAAAATTTGATGCTATAACAGTCAAATATGCAAGGAACTTATTTTCAGGGGAGGGTGGCACCCCAGTGTGAGAGAGCACCTCAGTAGCCTTTTGGTCTAATTGTTTAAGATTTCCCCAAGTTACTTCATGAGTTTGGATAATGTTATGGCATGGTTGTGTTCGGGAGTTCCTTTGTTACTCTATCATCATCTTTTCCATCTGTGGTATTGAGGTGAAAGGGTGATCCTTCCAGGTTATGGTATAGCTTTACATTCTTTGCTGGCAGCCACCAGGGGCCTGTTGGAGTAAGAACACACGCATACCCTCGCCCCCATGTTATAAGGTCACAAGGTCCCTTCCAAGATCTATTTCCTAACACTACTTTGTACAGAATTTTAGCTTGTATTTTATGACTCTCCTTATGAGGGGAGAAATGTTTCTCAGCTGTTGAAAGGCCATCTTTATCACAATTTAAAAAAATTAAAGCATATAGTGCTAGGGCTATTGTATTTCTAGGGGAGGTACCCATACTCCCCCTTTTTTGTCTTTTGTTTTAGATGATATGACATATTCTAAATATTTTCAAGGCTGAGTTAATTGAATTTTATTAGGAATTTTTGGAAACTAGTTTGAGTAAGAGAATTTTGGAGATGTTTATAGAGTTGTGTTAAAAGTGTTTCTGAGGGGACTGTAATAAGGATATTATTCATGTAATGATAAATACATGTTTGTGGGAAGGCAGAATAAGTAGGGCGTAAAGTCTGAAAGACATAATATTGACACATGATGGGGCTACTGAGTATTTCTTGTGGTCAGACTTTTCACTGATATCTAATTAGTGAACTTTTGTTAATTGAAAGAATACAAAATAAGTGAAGGATTGTTTATAAACAGGGGTTTAACTGCTATATTTCAATCTCTTATGATATGTATACATACATTTACATGTTCACCAAACTGGGGGACACACTGATATATCTGGCTTACTTTTGGCCAGAGTCCTGCATGGATACAAAATAAATGTTAATATGCATATCTAGTTTAATAAGTTTATACTGACAGAGCGAGAAACAAGAATAACTTAATTAATTAGAAGATTAAATCAATATTGAACAGAGTTACAGAATGACAGATAAATAGAGCAGTTTTATATATAAACTCACCAATATTTAGCTTTTGGCTAGGAAGTTTTGAATCAGTAGCTGATACTAGAATCTTGATTGAAAACACTTGTGCAGAGCACCTTCTCCTAGGGTGGGACTTTAACTGGTTTGACTAGGGATTATTTCTTTTACTATGTTCATGATTAATGAACTTGATACTATAGATGCCAATTTGTGAGCACTGTGTTAATTCCTGAGGAAGTGGCCAACCTTCTCAGGAAAGAACACAACACTCCCTGGGCAGTACACTCCAAGGTTTATGCATTAGTCCCTGAGAAAGTGGCCAGCTTTCCAAGGGATGAACACAACACTCTCTGGAATGCATTTTATCTGTTCTTATTTGTTATAAAACATCCCTGATGTGCCCACAGTTTTAGTTTTCATTATTTTTCTTGAAATATGAAAAGTGCTGACTAGCAAGGGATTGGTTTGATGATTAATAAAGTTTTTTGCATGATGTTTCACTTATAGGTTTAAACAATACTCACCAAATTTTTTCTTAATACATTTGGTTTCAGGATTGTTCAAACTCAAAACAAGAGATTTACATATACATTTAATAACATACATTTATGTGTACACACAAGTTATTAAATTACTTAAAGTATGCAATGTATTGTATTAAAGTTTTGATAAGTATTTAAGTATTTTACACATAATTCATAACTACAGTAGATTATGTAACAACAAACCATAATAAGACTTTTAACTAGCAGACATCCAATGAATAAACTTTTATTTCTTATGTGTTTAAGATTCCTAACCAGTGAGGTTATATAGGCTAGTAGCATGATTAAAATGACTTTAATTTCTCTATTTTGTATAGCTTGTGGCATAGGCAATAACAAACTATTATTTCCTATTTGGGCTGTGGGGCAGCACATTAACCTGTAATCTTAATACCTGCATTGGTTCTGCTGTTAGCATTACAACTGGAACTGGGGCTGTGACTCACAGTGTTGAATTTAAACTTAGTTTATTGTTGGCTTTTTTATAGGAAGCGGAATGTGGGCAGCTTGACTTGCTTAAGGAGATACTAAAGAAAGCTTTAGCAAGTTTCAAAACAAAGTGATAGTGACATAACTGGATATTAATTTCTTGCAACAAACTAGCAATATTCGGGACTGCTGTATACTGCAGTAGTGCTATATTAATTTACCATAATTTACTGTTATGCACTATTCCCAACAGCCCCTAATGGCTGCTCTCTTTTTGCAGCTATAGAGCTGCTTCTTTAGCAGAAGTGGGGTAAATTAGATGAACACAAGTTAAAGCATCCACCTCTTGATTCTTGGGCGGAGAGGTTGTTTTTGTGATACATAAACATTAAATTTCTAGGAATTTTATTCACCTTTTAAGTATTTATATGAAGCTTTTATTCATACTTTAATTAACAGAGAGCTAAATAATATTTTTTAATTTTATAACAATTTTAAACACTTTCCATTCAAGCTATCACATATTAAATAAACTCAACTATTTTATTACTTTACTTTTTTCAAGATGAAAGAACAAATATTTTGCACTAATTTGAAATAAAAGCTACCTTTCAGGATTTGACTTTGAGAAAGCAGGTTTGAACATTAGGTTCCTTTAAAAGTGATAAGACTTGTTTCTCTAAGGAAATGATAAGGTTAAAGTATAAGAAGCTATTTTGATAAAACAGATTTTCTTTTTTGTATACTGATTATTCAGGAGAAAAACTTTTTATAAACTTCTACTAAAACAGACCAATGATTTAAAAAAATTTGAGAAAGAACAAAATTTTAACTTAGTATCAGCATATTATTTGATACTAAAGCCTTCAAAACTTTATAGATAACCCATTAAATGTTACTTAACTCTGATCACAAAAGTTCATTTTCTGTGCACCTTCCACATTTTCTGTATTCATTCAGGTTTTGTTCCACATTTTTCTCTTTCTTAATAATGAGTCATTTTATCTTAGGACAAAATTATTTTCTTTTTCTTTAATAATAAAAGCACAGTCTATATACCTTCTATACATAAGTTATCAAAATGATTTTGGAAACTGTTTCTAAGCAAGCCACTTAGAACATACAAATACCATCAACACTAAACAAATTTGTCAGAATAATGATTCAATTTGGTTATAACCATTTTTATTATTTTAAATTATTATCCATATTTATTTATTAATATAAGTGCTTATTTAATTTTTGGCCATTTGAATAGAGCTCTTTTAATAATTTTCATTTATTAATTTAATATTACCATCCAGAGGTATCAAAATATACACTGGCAATGAACAAACAGACAAACACAAAATGAGTTACAACACATCAATAGAAACATACATCTTTGATTTTACTGCTTTTGAGAATTTTTCTGGAAACTGTGTTGCCAAGTTTTCCTACTCTTCCAATGGTTTAATTCTTTTTTGTTTTTTGCATTTGCTTACATAAATGTTATTTTTTAAATATATATTTTAAAAGATGCTTAGATTACATAAATGTTACACAAAAATTACAGGGATTCCCATTTTCTCCACCTCCCACAACTTCCACAACAACCCACATAAACCTCTTTCATTAGTGTGGCACATCACCCGCAATGGCCATACACATCCTGGGGCTTTGCCACTAAACATGGACCACAGTTCACATTGTAGACCACACTCTCTCCCACACTGTTCTGCATGGTACATGCTGATGTAAAATGGCCTATATCTGTCATTGTAATGTCACTCAGGATAATTCCCAAGTCCTGAGAAAGCCCCTGTATTACAACTGTTTTTCCCTTCCCTTCCCCAAAAGCATCCAGTGGCTACTGGCTCCACTCCACTGTTATAATTTCTTTCATTTCTTGAATCACAATATGTCTACAACAGAATACCATTAAGTCCACTCTAGTCCATAGCTCCTTCCCCAATTCTGAGGAGACTGGGATGGTGATGTCCACTCCACCTCCAAGTAAGAGTGGGCTTATATCCCATGGATATGGTGGCTGGGATTATCCTGCTTGCAGCTGCAGGCTCTCTCCATTCCCTGGGATGGCTGTTGTCCATCATCGTCTCGTCGCCAGGTGACTTGGGTGAGTCCATTGAGCTGTAGAGTAGGAGTTGCAGCTCCACAGAGATTCCAGGCACAGCTGGCACACGGGCAGGCCAGAGGCTCCAGTCTCTGGAAGTACACCTACAAACTCCAGCATCACATATAGATTTGAATAGAAGGGACTGATGGACCATGTGCAGGGAGGACTTATTTGAGTTCAGCTCCATCACTCTCAGGAGCAGAGATTCCAAAGTATAGCCCACTGATAAGGCATCAATCTCTGGAGCTATCCCCCCTTATATAGGACCTGGGTGTCTCCAGAGCCCTCAGGAGCCCCTTTGTTTGAGGTGATATTCACTTTTGTGCTCTATGAGATCCTACTGAGGTGTGCATAAGCATTACCTCTGGGATGACCTCCCGCCTCACTTTGAAGTCCCTTAGCCACATGAACTCATTTGTCTTTACCTTTTTCCCCTTTTATTCAAGGTCTTTTTCCAGTCGTATTGCCAGTTGGCACTTGGTATTAATCCCACATTGCCAGGGAGGCTCATCCCCGGGAGTCACATCCCACACTGGGGGGAAGGTAATGCATTCATATGCTGAGTTTGGCTTAGAGAGAGGCCACATTTGAGCAACAAGGAGGCTCTCAGGTGGCAACCCTTAGGCACCCCATAACAGTAGGCTAAGTTTCAATTACAAGAGCAAAGACTCATAAGGCTAATCATCAATAACAAGAACCCATCAGTGGACCATCCTCCTTTGCCAGACACTGCCCCTGCACTTGGGGGACTGTTGCTGCTCCCTTGGAGAATGTGGCAGAGCTCTCCAGGCTGGGAATTCAGTATTCCCTCATTAATTAAGTGATTGTCTACCCACCATGACCATGCTCCACCCCTTGATCATTTGAACAATTTTATATATCTTTCATGTATATTCAGATGAACTTCCTCCCATGAATCCCCCATCCCAGAGACCACCCACCAATGATCCTCTGCAGCCCCAATTGTAACCCTTCTGTGATCTAAACCTTCCTTGAAGATGAAGCCCATATAATAACCAAATACAATTATTAGGAAAATGAAATAATAATGATAAGCTTAAATGAAAGAGATAAACTACATGGAAACTCAGGAAAAAAAGCTAAAAATAAAATATAATTAATGGATTGGAACATTCATAAAATGGGAAAAAACAAAAGAAATTTTTTTAATTATTATTTTTTTCCTTTTATCACTGCATTATTGGGTGTCCACTCTGTACCGTGGCACCTTCTCCCTCTCATTCCCCAGTGTCTCCCAAATTTTCATTTAATTATCTAAGAAGTTTTAGATCACAGCAAAGTCACACACAGAATACTAGAGACTCTCATATACCCAACCTCCTTCCCCTTTCCTTATCCCATATTAAAACCTTTTTTATGTGGATGGTAGCATTGTTGTAACTGTTATACAGATAGTTAAACATAGCTACTAAACATTGTCAATGGTTTACAGTATAGTTTACAATTTAGATGGTACAGTTTAATAATTTTTGATGATATTTACCATGTCCTATGTCCATTACTGTAAGGTAATGAAAAACATTTCCCATGACCACTAAATATCCCCTGTTTGATATTTTCTGTTCCTTCCTCCCCATTCCCCTGGGGCACATGACACTCCCCTGTCTTGACTCATTGGATGACAAGATTCATAGTTACATGCCCTGGATATTCAGCCCATAGCCTTATCATCATGTAGGCAGAAGGAGGTTTGCAGAGTTGCTGCCAGAATGTTTTCCTTATCTTGTTAACTCTTTAACAGAATATTTTCTTACAAGCATAATTACATTGACAAGGGCCTTACTCACCACTTCTGCCTGTTGAGTGCAGCCTTCTTGACATTTCAGTTGCCAAACACTAAAATGAGCTGGGGTAACAATAGTATTTACAAGAACTTTCCAATTCCAGGACACATTTAATAGCCATTAGTAATGGAGTCCATTTTCCTTGACGCTATGACATAATTCCCTATAGATTTCATATGGTAAAGGGTCATGGCACCTTTGATATTGTTCTACTATCACAGGAAAAGCAGCCATTTCATCACCATGTTTTAAGGCCTCTTTCATACATAACTGCATGCTTGACTCTAGAAATTGTGGTGAAGGAGGAGGAGGCAGCTCTTCTGAGATATCTAGGCAAGCCCCAGCTGCTAGACTAGGTGGCGGTGGTGGGAATGGGGGGTGGGGGGGGAATAGGAGCCAGTGGCGCAGATGGAGTAGCCTCATGTTTCCGTTTTTGCTGATGGAATATGTAGTGGAGCTAATGCCGCCCGAACAAGGCTCCAAGTTACAATAACACTAAAAGGTATCTTTTCACCTTGTTCAAACTTACATTTCAAATTTCACCCTACTTGTTCCCATAATTCTAAGTGTAAGATTCCCTCACTGGGGAAATACGGGCAATATGTACACACGTATGCAACATATCTAATAGTTGCTCCTCTTTCACTTTACATTCAGCAGCTTTAAGCAATTGCGGTAACACTTTTAATTGGATCCTCTGTCCTGGGGTTAATGTATTCCCCATGTTACTTACCTTGGTGGTCGACTGACCTCTGGGGCGTCGAAGTCCTGTAAGAGGATGATTTGGTCCAGACCACGCTTCTTCACCAAGGTGTTCCTGAGGGCCTTCCTAAAAATAGTTTGCTCCTCACTGAATATCTAGACACATAGGCAACTATCCTCAGTGGGCATTGCTGCTCCCTTACCTTGGGATGATGAGTTATTTGGATAAATTTCGTCCTTTTGTGCTGATTGTGCCACCTGTCCATTGAATCATGCCAGGGTCACCAATTGCCACAGGAATGAAATGAAAACACTTTGAAGCTTAGCATTCTTTGGGGGAGACCCCATTTATTGGGTCTCCTTCAATATATATACAGTCAGCTATATCAGGAGGTGTGCCCAAGGACATGCTGTGCATGTAAGGGCTCAGAAAGTTTTGGGTTGTGCAGGAGATAATGGAGAGGCAGAAAGCTCTAACTAAGTAACAGTGTAAAGTAAAAAAGTTCTTATTGTTTTCAGCAGGAACTGATACCAGCAGCTTTTTTCTATGCAGCAGTATTTTGCTTGTGCAGCAAAGCAGGTTTTAAACTGTTTCAAAAATATTTTAACCAAAGTGTTTCTACATTCTCTCAGGCGAGTTGGGCTTCATTTAAATATACTTACTAATTTCACTTATAACTTCTTCTTTGACCCAGTAATTGCTTAGAAGTGTGTTGTTCAGCCTCCACAAATTTGTGAATTTCCCTGTTTCCCATCTATTGTTGATTTCCAGTTTCATTTCATTATGATCAGAGTAGGTGCTTTGTATAATTTCAATATTTTTATATTTATTGAGACATGCCTTGTGACCTAACATGTAGTCTATCCTGGAGAAAGATCCATGAGCACTTGAGAAGAATGTATAACTAGCTGGTTTTGAATGAACATTCTGTATATGTCTGTTGGATTTATCTCATTTAACATATTGTTCAATTTCTCTGTTTCCTTGTTGATCTTCCGTCTAGTTGTTCTATCTAATAATGTGAGGGGTGTTTTGAAGTCTCCAACTATTATTGCAGAGATGTCTGTTTTTTTCCTTTCAGTTTTGCCAGTGTTTGCCTCATATATTTGGTTAATAGTATTTTATAACTATTATTTCTTCCTGATGAATTGTCCCTTTTATTAATATATAATTGCCTTCTTATCCTTTATAAATTTTTTCCATTTAAAGTCAGTTTTGTCCAACATTAGTATAGCTACCCCTGCTTTGTTTTGATTACTGTTTGTGTGAAGTATCTTTTCCCCACCTTTCACTTTCACCTGGGTTTGTATCTCTAGTCTAAGGTGAGTCTCTTGTAGGCAGCATATGGATGGCTCATATTTTTTTATTCATTTTGTTGGTCTATATCTTTTGATTGGGAAGTTTAATCCATTCACATTGAGTGATATTACTGTAAATGCATTATTTACTTCCACCATTTTATTCTTTGCTTTTCAAGTCATATCTTACTTTCATCTGTCTATTTTTCTCTTTTGGTTTCCTTTCTGCCATTCTTTCTTCTTATACTCTCCTCCAAGCCTCTCTCTCTTGTCTTTTTCTTTTAGGCTGTAAGGCTCCATTTAATATTTTCCACAATGGTGGATTCTTTTTTATGAACTATCTTAAATTTTGTTTATTTGTGAATATTTTAAGCTCAACTTCATATTTGAAGGGCAATTTTACTTGATAAATAATTCTCAGGCTGGCAGTTTTTCTCTCTCAGTATCTTAATTGTACCATACCAATATCTTCTCACCTTTATGGTTTCTGATGAGAAATCCACACTAAGTCTTACTGGGTGTCCCTTGTATGTGATGGCTTGCTTCTCCCTTGCTGCTCTCAGAATTTTCTCTTTATCTTAGACATTTAACATTCTGAGTAACATGTGTCTTGGAGTAGGTCTATTCACATTTATTTTGATTGGTGTACACTGTGCTTCTTGAACAGTAAGTTCATTTCTTTTGTGAGAGTTGAGAAATTTTCAGCTATTATTTCCTCAAATACTATTTCTGTCCTCTTTCCCTTCTCTTCTCCCTCTAGGACTCCATGACACATATGTTGTTGTGTTTCATGTTATCATTCAACTCCCTGAGCCCCTGTACATTTTTCCCATTCTGTTCTCTCTCCATTCTTTTCTCTCAATTTCAGCTGTTCTGTCTTCTGTGTAACTTATTCTTTCTTCTATCATTTTGAGTCTGCTGTTGTATGCCTCTCATGTGCTTTTGATCTCACTTCTCATGTCTTTCATTACCATGAGTTCTGTTACTTTTCTATTCAGGTTTTCCAATTCTTCTTTGTGCTCACTCAGTGTTTTATTGATGTTCTTTATCTCTTTAGACATATTGCCTTTCAACTCATTACTTTGATTTTGGAAATTTGTGTACATCTTGGTGATTAGTTGTCTCAAATTCTGTGTCTCTTCTGGGGCTCTGATATATTTCTTTTCTTGTGCCACTTCTTCCATTTTCTTAGTATGGCTTCTAAGTTTTTGCTGATATCTATGCATCTGATTAGGTTGGTGAGATTACTCAGGTGCTCAAATTTTCTTTCTTTCATAGGGATTTAGTGATGGGAGGCTGTGTGTTACTGCTGTTCTTTGATTCTTGGTTTAACCAGTTCTGGGTCTTTAAGATTGCCCCTGTTGCTCAAATCTTAGCCCTGGACCCAGTAATGGGTTGAAGACCTGCTTCCTGGAGTCTTGAGGAAGGAGGGTGTAAAGGCCAGAAAAAGCCTCTCATTTACTTTTAATGGCTTCATGTGCACGTCCTTTTTCTGCCAGCAGGTGGCACTCTTCAGAATTTTTCTTGTTCAATGGCTTGTTGGAGTGTGTTTGAGTTTTGCCAACCTGATTCTTTTCCTTTGCTTCTCCCTCTTCTTGGCCATGTCCAGCCTTCCCTTGGTGCCCTAAACCCTAGAAGATTTTTTTCCCAGGCTGTTTCTGCCTGTCTTCTAGCTATCTCTCTGGGAGTGATTTCTGTGCTTTCTAGTCTGCCATCTTCCCTAAAGTTGATCCTTGCCTCTTATAAGCATGGATATGGTCATATCCAGTGGTGATATTTTGTGTATCTCTACTGCCAACTCATGCCATGGACTGTTGGTGGCCTCTTGATTATTGAAAACAGAGTCTTTAATGCCATTGAATATAATCAAAGTAGAGAACAAATTGCAAAAATCCAAGAACCAATTCAGAAATCCCATTTTAAGACTCTATTTCTCAAGAACCTCTCCATATACCAAGCTATATTAGTCAGAGTTCTCTAGGGAAACAGAACTGACAGGAGATATCTGTAAATACTTTGAGATTTATAAAATTCTCTCACACAACCATGGGGATGCACATGTCCAAATTCCTTAGGGCAGACGGCAAGCCAGGAACTCAGATGAAGCTTCTCTTTGAATTCCCCAGGAGATGCTGGCTATCTGAAGTAGAGATGGGGATTCTTTCTCTGAGTGCCGAAATCACTTTTCCTTTTAAGGCCTTCAACTGATTGGGTGAGATGTCACTCATTGCTGATGGCAATCTCCTCAGTTGATTTTAGATGTAGCCAGCCACCTATACAGCCAACTCACTGATGATTAAAGTCCATGAAATTGTATTACATTAGCCCAGTACTTGCCTGACCAAACAACTCAGCACCATTACCTGGCTGATTTGACACATAAGCCTAACCATCACACCCCCTAAGATCTAGAACAAAACAAGGATGTGCACTGTCAAGACTGTTATTCAAGATTGTACTGGCAGTTCTTGCTAGAGTGATTAGGCAAGGAAGAAAGAAAGGTATTTAAGTTGGAAAGGAAGAAATACAACTTTCCCTATTTGCAGATGACATGGTCCTGTATACAGGATATCCTGAAAAATCCATAACAAAGCTGCTAGAGATAAATGAATTTTAAAAAGTGCAAAGTCAAGATCAACACACAAAAATATATAGGAATTGTATACACAAGCAATTAATAATCATAAGAAGAAATTAAGAAAGAAATTCCATTTACAATAGCAAATAAAACAATAAAATATCTAGGAATAAATACAATCTAAGATGTGAAGTACTTCTTCACAGAAATCTATAAAACCTTGCTAAAAGAAATCAAAGGAGACCTAAATAAATGGAAGGACATTCCATGTTCATGGATTGGGAGACTAAATTTTGTTAAGATGTCAATCCTACCAAAGCAATTTAAAGATTCAAGGCAATCCCAATAAAAACAGCAGCCTTCTTTTCAGAAATGGAAAAGTCAATCATCAAATTTATATGGACGAGTAAGTGGCCCTAAATAGCCAAAGCCATCTTGAAAAGGAAAAATGAAGTTGGAGGACTTACATGTTCCAATCTTATAACTTAATACAAAGCCACAGTAATCAAAACAGCATGGTTCTGGCACAAGGACAAACATATAGACCAATTGATAACTGAATTGAGAGCTCAGAAATCAACCCTCACATTTATGGCCAATTGATTTTTTTACAATGGGGCAAAGACCACTCAATTGCAAAAGAATAGTCTCTTGAGCAAATTGTGGTGGGATAATTGGATCCCATTTGCCAAAGAATGAAAGAGGAGCCCTACTTCCCAGCCTATACATAAATGAACTCAAAATGGATCAAAGCCTAAATAAAAGTGACAGGACTATCAAACTCCCTAGAAGAAAATGTCAGGAAGCACATTCAGGACCTTGTGTTAACCAATCATTTCTAAGACTTTACATCCAAAGTACTAGCAACAAAAGAAAAAGGTAGATAACTGGGACCTCATAAAAAAAAAAAAAAAAAAAAAAAAAAAAAAGCTTTTGTGCCTCAAAAGACTGTACAATGAAAGTAAAATGACAACCTACACAATGGGGAAAAATATTTGGAAACCACATAATAAAACCTTAATGTCCATAATGTATAAATAATCCCTTCAACTTAACAAAAAGATAACCCAATTTAGAAATGAGCAAAAGATTTGAATAGACATCTCTCCAAAGAAGATATGCAAATTACCAGGAGTACTTGAAAAGATGCACAGCATCATTGGCTATCAGGGAAATGCAAATCAATACAACAATGAGAACATGTCAATGTAATATATCCACTGGAAAAATTTCTCCTGAGAATCAACTAGCAAAAGGATAGACCCCAGTTGCCTGAAATTCTGGAGTATGATAGAGACTGCAGAAGGACTCCCCAAATGTCGAATGAAAGAAATAGAAAAAAAATAAGATAGGAGATTATGTCCCAGACCTACCTGTCAGGAAGCCTCTCCCCCACCCCCACTTGGTCACATACAGCATAAGTCACACAGAAGCAGCATGGTCTGAGCTCCCTCCAGCCATGGGTGTAGACATAAAGCCACTCTCAACAGCAAGTTAGAAACACATGCATACCCAGCTACAGCAACCCAAGTTTGCAGAGACCCAGGGTGGAATGCTAGTGGCCTAGGAGTGGCCACATACAAATGTGTCCTCAGAGAAAAAAGATACCATGACAAATCTGTTGGCAAGAAGTGCACACACTCAATCTAGTCTCTGTTTGCTGGACCACTTAATTGCAAAATGGACTTTTCTGGATTGACCTCACCTGGTTTACTGGAGCAAGATACTTGAATGAGAAAGAAACTAGAGGCAGAAAAGCCTCATGGAAAAAAGGGGGACTTAAACTGCTGTAAGACAGGATGGATGCCAGAATGAAGAATGAAGGAGGATGCTTATGTCACACCCTATACAAAAATTAACTCAATATGGATCAAATACCTAAATAGATGATGTAGGACTATAAAACTCCTAGAAGAAAACATAATAGATAAATTGGACCTCCTCTAAATTAAAAACTTTTGTGCATTCAAGGACTTCATTATGGAAGTGAGAAGACAACATACTCAATAGGGGAAAATGTTTGGAAATCACATATCCAATAAGGATTTTATATTCAGAATGAATATATATTTATATATAAAGAAATCCTACAACCCAACAATAAAAAGACAAAAACCCAATTTTTAAAAATGGTCAAAAATTAAAAACTAAAAAAATAACAAAATTTAAAAATGGGCAAAAGACTTGAATAGACATTTCTCCATAGAGGATATACAAATGTCTAAAAAGCACATGAAAAGATGCTCAATATCTTTAGCTATTAGAGAATTGCAAGCCAAAACCACAATGAGATACCATTACATGTCCACTAGAATAACTACTATTAAATAATGGACAATTATGAGTGTTGGAGAGGATGTGGAGAAGTGGGAACATCATTCACTGCTGGTGGCAATGTAAAAAGGTGCAGCCACTGTTGAAGACAGTTTAGTGGGTCCTTGGAAAGCTAAGTATAAAACTACCATATGAACTGGGTATCCCAAGGGTAGATATATAATCAAAAGTTTCAAAGCAGGGACTTGAACAGACATTGCACACCAATGTTCATAGCACCATTATTCACAATTACCAAAAGATAGAAACACCCAAGTGTCCATCAATTGATAAATGTATAAACAAAATGTGATATATACATACAATGGAATATATTCATCTGTAAAAAGGAATGAAGTTCTGATAAATGTGACAACATGGGACGAACTTTGAGAACTTCATGTTGCATGAAATAAGCCAGACACAAAAGGGCAAATATTGTATATTTGATATGAAATAATTAGAATAAACAAATTCATAGAGTCAGAATCTAGGATATAGGTTGGAGACTGGGTTGGGAGTAGGGATTGAGGGGTTAATGCTTAAATTGCACAGAGTTTCTATTTGGGTTGATTGTAAAGTTTTGGATGGTGGTGATGGTAGAACAACATTGTGAATGTAATTAACAACATTGAATTATATATGTGAATATGGTTAAAAGGGGAACTGTTAGGTCATATATAAGTTACTAGAATAAAAACTAAAAGAAAAAACACAGGACTTTATGACACAGTGAACCCTACTAACAACAATGGACTATAGTTAATTGTACAATTACAAAAATGATCTTTTATGAATAATAACAAAGGTACCACACTAATACAAGGTGTTAATAATAGGATTGTATATGTGAACTCTCTGTTTTATGTTTTATGCATGATATTTCTGTAATCCTACAACTTTCTTTAACAAAAAATATTAATAAAAATACAGAATGATAAGAAAAACAAAAACCACAATGATACACCATTTCACTCCCATTAGAATGGTTGCTATTAAAAAACGGAATATTACAAGTGTTGGAGAGGATGCAGAGAATAGGAACACATTGCTGGTGGGAATGTCAAATAATGCAGCTGCTGTGAAAGACAATTTGGCAGTTCCTAAGGAAGAGAAGTAAAGAATTACCATATGACTTGGTATTCCCACTTCTAGGCTTATTCTACAAAGAATTTTAAGCAGGGACTCATTCAGATATTTGCATACTGGTGTTCATACCAGTGTTATTCACAATTGCCAAAGGATGGAAGCAACCCAAGAGTCCACCAAGCAATGAATAAACAAAATGTGGTATATACACACAATGGAATATTATTCAGCCATGAAAAATGAAGTTTTGTTACTTGTGACAATATGGATGAAAATTTAAGACATTATGTTGCATGAAGTAGGGTAGACACAAAAGGACAAATATTGTATGATCTCTCTGAGATGAGATAAGTAGAATAAGTAAACTCATGGAGTCAGAATCTAGAATATAGTTCACCAGGGGATATAGGCAATGGGAAGTTAAGGCTTAAAATGTACCTTTGTCCTATTCTTGATGAAAATGTTTTGGTAATTGATTGTGGTGATGGTAGCACAACATTGTGAACATAATTAACAACAATGAAATATATATCTGAATATGGTTAAAGGGGGAAATGTTAAGTTGCATTTATGGGAACAGAATAAACATTTTTAAAAAATTCTGGAACTATACTACACCGATTATAGACTATTGACTATAGTTAATAGAACAATTATAAAAATGTGCTATCATCAATTGTATTAAATGTTCCACACAAATGCAAGGTGTTAAAAATAGGTTGGTATACGGGAATCCTGGATTTTATGCATGATTTTTCTGTAAACCCACAATTTCTTTAATAAAGAAAATAAAAGAGTGAATATTATCCAAGGACTTGCATCCTATTCTGGGGAAAGAGTTAGTGCATTTCTGGCTCTACACAGGACAGTTGAATTATGTTAGGCAAAAGTATGATTATGTTATTGTTTTTATTTAGAGGTCAAGTTTGGTTTTAGGAGATGAGTATGGGTGCCATGTTGTCAAGGCATGGAATCTGATGATTAATTTCATGTGTCAACTCTGCTAGGTTTTGTTGTCCACTTGTTTAGTCAAGCAAGTCTTGACCTGTTACAATGAGGGCATTTCATAGATTTAAATCATTAGTCAGTTTATTGCATCTATGGCTGATTACATTTGTAATCACCAAAGTGATAGCCTTTAGCAGTAAGAGGAGTCTCCTCATGGAATCAGTTTCCTTAAAAGGAAAACTGAGGATTTAAGCAGTCAGAAAGAAGAATTTCTATCTCTTTCTTAAGACAGCAACTCCTTTGGAATTCATCATAACCTTCATTCGAATTCGCAACTTGTGCCCAGCCATACAGAGTTTAACTTGCCAATACTTATGGTCCTGTGAGCCAATTCTTATAATAAACCACTCTCTCTCTCTCTCTAGAGAGGATTTATATATATATAAATCCTGTTGGTTCTATTTCTCTAGAGAACCTTGACTATTACAATAGCTATGTTTCATTTTAGGCATTGGCATAGTTTATTTTTAAATTGCTTCTATTTTTTGTGTGTATTAAACTAATTTGTAAGGTATACCACTGGACAATTATTTTGCTGGCATTGTCCTAAATGTAGAATTGCTAGATAAAGAGTGAGATCATTTTAAAGTATGATATAAAGATACTTCTAGAAAGATTGTATGACTTTCAGTAAAATTTGGTGGAAGTAAAAATTGTCCCAAATCCTCATCAAACCTGGATATTTCCTGGTATTTAAATTATACTTTTCATATACATTTTTTGTTAAGTTTTTTTAATACTTCAAAGGGTCAGTAATTATCCACTGTATGGATTGAATACACATTGCATAGATTTTTAAAATATATATTTTTTACATTTTTAAAGAACAATCAAGTATTCCATACAGGATTCCCATATGTAGCTGTTTGATATTATTTATGAATTCCAAAAAAGTGATATTGATTATGTTTGTACACTGGTCTGTTCCTCTGAGTGTGATATCCTTTGATTGTATTAAATTCAAAGGTTTTAAGTTTACTTAATTAAATAAATTTAGGGCCTTTGATTTGACCACATCAGTAGGGCAGGGCTCAGGATTGAGTCCCTGTCCCCTTTGTGGGCTATATAAATGGATACTCAATCAAGAAGACACACAGAAGTAGATATGTGGGAAGAGGGAGCTCCATAGATGCCAGAGGAGAGATCTTTGTCATGACATGGAAGAGGAGAGAACTTGGTCATTTTGGTCCTGCCCTGTGCCAGAAAGGAGAAGGCTCAAACAGCTAAAGCCCTGGCGAGAGCTGAGCCATTCACCTGATAGTTTGCAACTGAAGAGACCAGAAAGAAGTAAGTCCTTCAGCCTACAGCAGAGATCAGAAGAAGCTGGGCCCATGGAGCCTTAAGAGGCTCTCTCTCACAGAGATCAGCAACCATTTTGCTTCAACATGTGGCAATAGACTTAGGTGAGGAAGTAACCTGGAGTTGGACTCTAGGGCCTTGTAACTGTAAGCTTTTACCCCAAATAATACCCTTTGTAAAAACCAACATAGTTTTGGTACTTTGCATCACATCCCTTTTTTGGCTAATACACCATACATCACCAAACACCAACACCTAACATTGTTGTAACACATTTGCTACAAATGATGAAAGAACATCACACTATTACTGTTATCTATAGTCCTTAGATTATATTTGGTGTTTTTCCACAAACCATCATATTATATGATGATATAATATAATTATATTATAAAATATATATAATACATCTTGTATTTGCACTATTAAGCACAATCTCACCCATCACCAAAATTACTGTGTTATACAGTCTATAGATTATCCTCTAGCTTTCTTTCAATTGACATCAACCTTCCTAGACTATCCCTTTCAGTCACATTCACATTTATAAATCAGAAGTGTTAGTTCTACTCACTATAATGTGTTACTATCAACTCTATCCATTTCCACACATTTACAATCCACCTTATTAAGCATTCTACATATATCCAGCATCAACTCCCCCTTCTCAACCCACATACTATCTCCCAATAACCTATACTCTATAGTATAACTCCATGAGTTTACTCATGGTATTTAGTTCATATTAATGAGACCATATAAATTTGTCCTTTTGTGTCTGGCTTATTTCACTCAACAAAATGTTGTCAAGGTTCATCCATGTTGTCATATGCACCCCAACTTCATTTCTTCTTACAGCTGAATATTATTCCATCATATGTATATACCACATTTTATTTATCCATTCATCAGTTGATGGACACTTGCGTTGTTTTGCATCTTTGGGCAATTGTGAATAATGCCACTATGAACATCTGTATGCAAATGTCTGTTTCCTTCCTTCCTTTCAGTTCTTCTGAATATATTCCTAGTAGCAGGATTGTTGGATCATATGGTATAATGGCTACCTGAGGAACTGCCGAACTGTCTTTCACAAAGGCTGCACCATTTTCCACTCCCACCAACAGTGAAAGAGTGTTACTATTTCTCTGCATCCTCTCCAGCACAGGTAGTTTACTTTTTTTTTTTTTTTTAATAATGGCCATTCTGTAGGGCATGAAATGATAACTCATTGTAGTTTTGATCTGCACTTCCTTAATAACTAGTGATGTTGAGCATCTTTTCTGCTGCTTTTTGGCCATTTGTATTTCTTTTTTGGAGAAATATCTGTTAAAGTCTTTTGCCCATTTTAAAATTGGGTTGCTTGTCTTTTTATTGTTGAGTTGTATGATCTCTTTATATAATGTGGGGATCAAAACCTTATTGGATATGTGGTTTACAAAAATTTTCTCCATTGATTAGGCTGCCTTTTCACCATCTTAACAAAGTCATTTAAAATGCAAAAGTGTTTAATTTTGAGAAGGTCCCATCTATCTATTTTTTCTTTCATTGCTCTTGCTTTGGGTGTAAGGTTTAAGAAGCCATGACCTATTATCAGATCTTGAAGCTGTTTTCCTACATTTTTGCCTAGGTAGTTTATGGTTCTAGCTTTTATATTTAAGTCCTTGATGAATTTTGTGTTAATTTTTATAGAAGGTGTAAGATAGGGGTCCTCTTTCTTTTTAGCTATTGATATCCAGTTCTCCCAGCACCATTTGTTGAATACATTTTTCTGACCCAGCTGTGTGGGTTTGACAACCTTGTTAAAAATCACTTGACTATAGATGGGAGGGTCTATTTCTGAATTCCCAGTTCAGTTCCATTGGTCAATATGTCTATTTTTATGCCAGTGCCATGCTATTTTTACCACTGTACCTAAGTAATATGCTTTAAAGTCAGGAAGGGAGAGTCTTCCAACTTCGTTCTTTATAAAGATATAATTGACTATTTGGGGCTCCTGACCCTTCCAAATAAATTTGATAATTGTCTTTTACATTTCTGCAAAAATGGCTGTTGGAAGCTATATTGGGGTTGTGTTAAATCTGTAAATCAGTTTCAGTAGAATTGACATCTTAATGATATTTAGGTTTTCAATCCATGAACATGGATGTTCTTCCATTATTTAGGTATTCTTTGGTTTCTTTTAGCAATGTTTTGTGGTTTTCTAAACACAAATCCTTTATGTCCTTGGTTAAGTTTATTCCTAAATATTTGATTTTTTTAGTTGCTATTGTAAATAGTTTTTTTTTCTGACTTCCTTCTTAGATTGCTCATTAGTAGTGTATAGAAATGATACTGATTTTTGTATATCAATCTTTTATCCCACCATTTTGCTGAACTCGTCCATTAGTTCTAGTAGGTTTGTTGTGGATTTTTCAGGATTTTCTAGGGAGAGGCTCATATCATCAGGCAATAGTGAAAGCTTTACTTCTTCCTTTCCTATTTTGGGTGTCTTTTACTTTTTTTCTTGCCTAATTGCTCTAACTAGAACCTCTAGCACAATATTGAATAAGAGTGGTGACAGTGGGTATCCTTGTCTTCTTCTTGATCTCAACAGGAAAGCTTTCAGTCTTTTACTATTAAGTACAATGTTAGCTTTGGATTTTTTCATATATGCACTTTACCATGTTGAGAAAGTTTCCTTCTATTCCTATATTTCAGAGGTTTTTTTTAATCAAGAAAGGATGCTGTATTTTGTCAAATGCCTTTTCTGCATCCATCAAGATATCATGTGATTTTTCTTCTTCAATTTATTAATGTGGTGTATTACACTAATAAATTTTCTTGCTCACCTGGGATAAAAACCACTTGTTAATGATGTCTAATTCTTTCAATGTGCTTTTGGATTAGGTTAGCAAGTATTTTGTTGAGGATGTTTGGATGTCTACTCATTAGAGAAATTGGTCTGTTATTTTCTTTTTTGTAGCATCTTTATCTGACTTTGGTATTAGGGTGATGTCAGCTTCATAGAATGAGTTTGATAGCATTCCTTCCTGTTCAATTTTTTTTTGGAAGAGTTTGAGCAAGATTGGTGTAGATTTTCTTTGAATGATTGGTAGAATTCACCTGTCAAGCCATCTGGTCTTGAGCTTTTCAATTTTGGTAGGTGTTTGATGACCATTTCAATCTCTTCACTTGTGATTGTTTGTTGAATTCTACTATTTCTTCTAGGGTCAGTTTAGATTTTTCATGTGTTTCTAGGAATTTATCCATTTAGTCTACGTTGTCTAGTTTGTTGATGTACAGTTGTTCAATAGTATCCTTTTATGATGCCTTTTATTTCTACAGAGTCAGCGGTAATGTCTCTCTTCTCATTTCTGATTTTATTTATTTTCATCTTCTCTCTTATTTTCTTTGTCAGTCTAGCTAAGTGTTTGTCGATTTTGTTTATCTTAACAAAGAACCAACTTTGGTTTTGTTGATTCTCTCTGTTTTTTCTTTCTCAATTTCATTTATTTCTGCTCTAATCTTTGCTATTTCTTTCCTTCTGCTTACTTTGGGATTAGTTTGGTGTTCTTATTTTGTTCCTACAGGTGTGCAGTTAGGTCTTCAAATTTAGCTCTTTATTCTTTTTTTTGTCTCATATTTTTAACTTTACTTTCAAAGAAACTTTAGGTTACAAAAAGTCACAAAGAAGACATAGGGGATACCCATATACTTTTTCCCCCCTATTAATAACATCTTACATAAGCATGGTACATTTGTTACAGGTGATAAACACATATTGAAGCATTGCTACTAACCATGATCAATGGTTTACATTATGGTTTACATTTTGTACCATACACTTTTATAGGATTTGACAAAATATATAGTGGCCTGTATCTGTCATTGCAAGATCATGCAAAACAATTCCAATGCCCTAAAAATGCCCTATGTTCCATCTATTCTTTCCCTCCTCCCCTTAGAATCTTTATTTTTTAATGTAAGCATTGAGAGCTATATTTTTCCATCTTAACACTGCCTTTACTGTGTCCCATAGGTTTTGATATGTTGTGTTCTTGTTTTCATTCATCTCAAGACGTTTACAGATTTCCCTGCAATTTCTTCTTTGACCCATGGATTATTTAAGAATGTGTTGTTTA
>JAQZBX010011066.1:0-43344 GCA_029593785.1 Cabassous unicinctus | reverse complement strand
AAAAAGAATGAGTTGGGAAGTGTCCCCTCCTCCTGAAATTTTTGAAAGAGTTTAAGCAGGATTGGTGTTAATTCTTCTTGGAATGTTTGATAAAATTCCCCTCTGAAGCCATCTGGTCCTGGGCTTTTCTTTGTTGAGAAGTTTTTAATTAGTTACTCAAATCTTTTTACTATTGGTTTGTTAAGATCTTTTTCTTCTTGTGTCAGTACAGGTAGTTTGTGTGTGTCTAGGAATTTGTCTAGGTTATCTATTTGTTGGTCTACAGTTGTTCATAGTATCCTCTTACAGTACTTTTTATTTCTGTGGGGTTGGTAGTAATGCCCCCCTTTTCATTTCTCATTTTAGTTATTTGTGTCTTCTCTCTTTTTTTTCTTTGTCTAGCTAAAGGTTTATCAATTTTATGGATCTTTTCAAACTTTTGGGTTTTTATTCTATTTTTCCTCCATTCCATTTATCTTCACTCTAATCTTTATCTTCTGCTTGGGTTTAGTTTCCTCTTCTTTTTCTAGATCCTCCAGTTGTCAGGTTAGATCTCTAATTTGAGATCTTTCTTCTTTTTAAATGTAAGCGTTTATAGCTATAAATTTCCCTTTAAGCACTGCCTTTGCTGCATTCCATAAGTTTTGGTATGTTATTTTCATATTCATTCTCAAGATATTTCCTAATTTCCCTTGTGATTTCTTCTTTGATCCATTTGTTAAGAATATGTTGTTCAGTTTCCACATATATGTGAAATTTCCATTTCTCTCTGTTGCTGATTTCTAGTTTCATTCCATTGTGGACAGTGAAGATGCACTGCATGACTTAAATATTTCTGACTTTTAAGACATTTTTTTGTGACCTAACAAATGGTCTGTTCTAGAGAAGAATGTGTTTTCTGCTGCTGTTGGGTAAATTGTTCTATATATGTCTGTTAGGTCTAGCTCATTTAGGGAGGGAATAGCAAGGATGCCAGGAGTCTTTTCTTTGGCTCTTTGAAGTTTGTGTTTTTTTTTTATTCAGCACATGCCCATAAATGCAGCTCTTTGACTGTTTTCTGTTGTTTTAAGGATGGTTACTGTATTTAAGATTCCTCTGTTGCTTTTCCCTAAGGTGGGTTGGAACAATGGGGGGCCTCAGAGCAGGGTCCCCAGCATTCTGAATTAGCTGGTCAAAAGCAGTGATTAGTGATTGGATTGTATACCCCTAGATCTTGGGGAACCAGGTCTTTATATCCCACACTGACACTAGCAAGCTATACCAGGGGCCAGGTTTGAGGACCTCACTGCTGTCTACAATGAGATTGGGGAATGGGTGTTGATAGCCTGCCTGCAGAGTGAAATTCACCATTATTGACTGCAGTTTACTAGCCTCTTCCTTCCCCCTCTTCCCTGGATGCTGTACAGTGATCTATTAGACCCCAGAGTCTCAAAAATAGTATGATTAGACAGTTCCTGGCTGTTTAATAGTTGTACTGGTAGAGGGTCTGATACTTGAAGCTCCCTACTCCACCATCTTCCCACAATCCTTCATTTGGTCTGTTTCCAACTGTTTTTTGACAAAGGTGCAAAACCAATTCAGGAAAGATAGCTTTTTCAACAAGTGGTGCTAGAATAAATGGATGATAGGCCAGAACAAAAAGAACTTTGAACTACTTTACTTCTCACACTTTATACAAAAATTGAATAAAAATAAATAGATCACATCCTTAAGTGCAAAATGTAAAATCATAATTTTCAAAGAAAGCATAGCAGAAAGTTTCAGGATTCTAGACCTAGGTAAAGAGCTCTTGTACTTCACACCAAAAGCACTGTCCATAAAAGGAAAAATTGATAAATTTAACTTTATAAAAATTAAAAACCTTTGCTCTGTGTAAGACCTTGTTAAGAGAATGAAAAGACAATCTACAGAGTTGGAGAAAATATTTGCAAAATCACAAATCCAAAAAAAGAATAATGTCTAGAACATATAAAGAATTCTCAAAATTAAACAATAAAAAAATTAAAATTCAATTTAGAACATGGGCAAAAGGCATGCAGAGACATTTCATCAAAGAGGATATATACAGGTAGTGATAAATGAGCCCATGAATAGATGTTTAACTTTATTAGCCATTAGGGAAATTCATATTAAAACCTAAATGAGATAGCATTTCCCAGTATCAGAATTACTAAAACAAAACATAATGATTATGCTAAATTCTAGAGATAATGAGAAACTGATCACTTGTTCATTGCAGGTGGGAAGGTAAAATGGTATAGACTCTCTGGAAATGTTTGGCACTTTCTTATAAAACTAAACATGTAAATAACATATAGATCAAGCATTTGCAGTCCTTGGTATTTATCCCAGAAAATGAGGATGTGTGTTCACAAACATTCATTTCATGGCAGCTTTATTTGTAATAGCCTGAAATTGGAAACAACCCAGATTTTCTTCAACAGAAGAATGGCTAAATAAACTGTAGTACATTCCTACCATGAAATACTATTCTGCAATAAAAAAGGAACTCATTGTTGACACATGCAAGAATCTGGATATATCTCAAGAGAATAATGCTGACTCAGAAAAGCCAATCATAAAGGTGTGTGTGTGTGTATGATTCTACTTACATAAAATTCTTGAAATGAGGAAACTATGGAAATGGAGAACAGATTAGAAGTTGCTAGGGGTTAAGGAGGGGTTTGGGTGGTAGGAGGGAAGTGAATGTGACTTAAAAGGGTAACATGAGAGATTCCTGTGGTGATAGAAACATTCTTTTATCTTGAATGTATTTTCAGTATCCTGGTTTTGGCATTCTGTTTGCAAGATATTACCATTGGGAGAAACTGGGTAAATAGTACAGGGAAATTTCTTTGTATTATTTCTTACAACTGCATGTAAATCTACAATTATCTTTAAAAAAAAATTACCTCCTCAGCTCATTGCAGATTCTCTATCTCTTCCTAATTTTTCTATGTTTTGTATTGCTATTCATAATGTTAAATCTTTTCTGTGTTTCTCCTAATTTTTTAAGATTTGACTTAATTTTTTAAAAGTTTCTTTGAAGTCTTATCTCAGTGAATGATGGCAAGTTTTCTTCAAATTTCCTCTGTCTTGGTTTTCTTCTTGCCTTCCTGACTCCACCTTCTGCAGCACATCTCCACTTCTACTTTTGTCATTCTGTGCTATGTTCTCATTAAATCTGCTAAAACTTAAGTCAAAACATGTTATTCCTCTGTTCAAAACCCTTCATTGGTTTTCTCTCTCACCTATTGTAAAAGCCAAAGTCTTCTTGACCTAAACCCCACCTGACCTGGCAATCTATTATCCACCCCTCTGACTTCTGCTAATCTTTCCCTTACTAATTTAGCTGCAGCCACATTGGTCTCCTACCTCATCCCAGAACAAAACATTCTCCTTTTAGGGCTTTTGTACTGGTTCTCCCTACTTGGAATTTTCTTCCTCTAGATGAAGGCATGGTTTGCTCTACCTTATGCCTTTGCTAAAAGGTCACTTCATTGAGGTTTTCATTTGACCACTCTATTCAACAACTCTTAACTCCAGCACTGGATCTCCCTATTCCTCTACTATAATTGGTATTCTTTAGATATTAATTAACATTACTATTTACTTATTTGTTGTCTGACTCTCCCAGCCAGAATGTAATCTCCATAAATGTACGCATTTTGTCTCTTGATTATTAATGTATATCCAGTGTCTAGAACTGGGGCCAGTAAACTTTTTTGAAAGGGCCAGGTAGTAAACATATTAGGAAAAAAAAGCAGAATGACTAATGTGTTTGCCCATTTTAATGTCAGAGTTGGTTTATAATTTCAGCAAGAATTCTATTTTATTTAGAAGAGTATTAGGCTGTGGTAGTATGGTATTACTCCATTTCTAATAAGATTGTATCCCACATATTTAAGTGATGGACTGTTTTTAGCATTGTTAAACAAACAAACAAAAAAAGGATTAATGTATTTCATTGGGATGAATTGAATGAAAATAAGACACAGCTCAAAGAGTCAGAATAAGTATACTATAATCTGAAAAGATGTCAGATTGCAGGAAGTATAAAAGCCACCCCTCTCCTCCCAAAAAGAAAAAGGCTGGTGAATCTGGTATTATACTCTGAAAATTGGGAAAAAATATAATCTTAAGTTCTTCCTATACTACTTGATGCCTAGGTGTCTTTCCATCTTCACCAGCAACCAAACCCTTCAAAACTCATGTATTATACATGTATTAGGATTTATCTAGTCCTTAAGCAATTTTTTAAAAACATTTTAAGAAATATGGACAACTCTAACAGTATTGATAGACAATAAATAGATTTACATTTGATTTACAATGTTATCATTGGTTATTCTCTCTGTAGATATACCTGTGTTTCCCACGATCACAGCCACTGTGACTTTTCAGGAGTTTCGATATGATGAGTTTGATGGCTCCATATTCACTATACCTGATGACTACAAGGAAGATCCAAGTCGCTTTCCTGATCTTTAACTGACCTGGAAAATGATGCCATCTCACCAAGGAAAAGAAGAGAATGCAGAGACTCTAGAAGTGGATCCAAATAGAAGGGATAAACGCTTTCAATGCAGAAAAGGGAATTACACATTGAGTCAACACTTCAGTCATATGATTTAATGAAATGGGCATCTACCGAGAATTTCAGCAAGTTTTCTGATGTGCCATTTTCAATCTTTTTAAAAATACACATATTAAAAATATAATAGTTTGACACCTTAATGACCCTCAGACCTTCTCATGTAAAACAGCTATGAGTGCTGTGATTTGTTTTTAAACATTTTTACACTTCTTGTTGAAATATATATGCATATAAATATATCTATATCTATATCTATATATAAAACACTCCTTGGATCATTAACATAAATTAAATGTCTTAAGAGATACGAAGTCCTTTTAACTTGTCATCTTATATTCAAGGTGGCATTTATAAATATTCCTTCAAGCTTTGTTTTCATAAAATGTAAACTATGTAACATTATGTATAGTTCAGTAATTTGAATGTTTGTTCAATATAATGAACTAGAAGGAATGCAATTTTCTGTAGATAAATGAACCAAATGGTAACCATTAAACAATTGCATTTATACGTTGCAATACATTTCAGAAGGAGCGTTCACTCTGCAGGGAATAAGGTACCTCCTGTAGTACCTTAGTGCAATTCATTGTGGTGCTATTTGTTTTTACCTGAATTCTTTTAATGGAAAATGTTTGTTACTAATCTTCCTTTCATAGAACCTCTATTTTTTTTCCTAAATGTGAGTTTAAAAGTCCTTGTTATGTTCATAAGGTGTGGTTAGCATGCTAAAAACTATTTATCTTCCAAATTGTAGCACTTTAAAAAAATTCCAAATTTTTAAACTTGCTTCCTAATAAGTAAGTGTACATCATTCTGATTATTTTTGTGTATAGTGGAATATGGATGCATTCGTGTCAATTTTGAAAAACAGCCCACGTATTTTGGACATCCTTACATATTACATACTTTCAGAATAAGGTAAAAACATTTTTATATGCTAACAATATATTTATTACAAGTTAAATTTCAGAAAGGTACACAAGATTGACAATTCTTGTTTGTTTTTTAAGTCACAGGAAAATATTTATTGATTTGAATTGTCTCCAAGTGTTAAAATCATGCATTACTCATTTTTGCACTTAAAATTTTTCATACTTATTCCAAGATGGTTTGAAGGTCCAAGAATGAAAATTAGGGAGAATAATGTATAACAGTTATAAAGTGTCATGTTGTATTAAAGAGCTTAAAGTTTTAAAAATGTATCCTGATGAATGTATCAAGTTTTTAAGTGACCATTAGTTTAAACTTTTTCCAGGATAATTTGAAATTAGTTCAGGGACCTTTATTGAAGAGATGATTTATTTAAGAATCCAAAGCATCAGTCGTAAGAAAATGTTTATAATAAATATCTTTAAAGCTGCATCTTTCATGCTGATACATACTACACTGCATATTTTATCAAATACATTTTACAGTGAAGAAAAATAATCATAGTTAAAAATGAAAGACCCAATTACTACTTTATGTGGGTCTATTGAATTTTGAGTAAGAGTTGGTAAACCCAGACTGGCTTTATGGAATGAAAGTTGATCCCTGTTGTTTTGGGAATGGTTGTAGATCAAGTAATTTAGAGACTGAATTGTTCTGTGAATTATTGTATGAGGTTTGAGACAATTTCAGGAATATTCTGCAGACATTATTTATGAGTACTGACACCTAGAGAGGAAATTGCATCTTGGGGATTTACCAGTTTCCTAAAAGCTGTGAATATATTGCTGGGGTACACTGGGATACAGTGGGATACATTGAAAACTTTTGCACTTGGGTTTTTTTATAACACTTATCTTTTTTCTTTATGAATGAATGGTAGAAACAGATTATCCATTCCAAAATGTTTTTACTCTAATTACAAAGGACAAGCAAATGTTAGTATCTCTTATGATGGTGGTTAAGGGGTTAATTAATGCAAATAAACTTTCACAATATTAGATTTTTTAAAAAATGTGCCTTTTAATCTAATTAATGTATGAAACTGTGTACTGTTTTGAATGAACAGATCAAAAGACCATGTATTTTGGAAATCTTACATGAAAATCAAGATTTTGTAACATAGGTCCACAAAATTCTATAGGTATTCCGTTTGTGATTGAAGAAACTGTTTAAACTGGGTGGGGGTATGTGTGTCTAAAAGATGGTTACTTTAATGGCCATTTAGAGATGCTCAATATTCCTGCCAAAAGTATGGTATTAAAAGATGTAGTACCTCTATTCAAGAAATTATTCATGAATTAGAGACAGTTGTCTTTGGCTGTAGACTTTCATATACAGAGAACTGCCAAACTTCATTAAAATGAGGCATAAAGCAAATTCCGTCCCTGGTCTGGAAATTGACACATTTCAAAGAGAAGCCACAATGATAGCTGACAGAAGTTGAAAAGCTGTTTAGTCCCTGTCTTGCTCAGAATTTGTTGACTCCCCAGTCTCTCTTAAAAATAGGTTTTCTTAATGTTATTCATGATTATTCACACCTTGGGGAGGGTGGTGAATAATGATTGTTTTGAGGACCCCGCTACTTCCATAAGTCTACACAGCAGACAAAGATCCTGTTTTGAGACAACGAAAGGGCTATAGTAAATATTGTCACTAAATACTGAATTGAGGGGGTGGTTCTTTTTGTTCATTTGTTACTTATTTGCACATAAATAAGAGAAAAGGTTGGGGTAACTTAGTAATATGTTATTTAGTTGGAAAAGTTTAGAAATATGGGTATATTCAAAGTCCTGCTTTTGTAATATGAACTACCTCAAATTAGTACATGCCACAATATGTTTCTGCTAAGTCCAGCCAAAGGTACTTAACTATGTTTTCTAAAATTAGCAATGCATTTTTACCAAGGTTGCCATTCTGTGGAAACTTTCAAAGACAATAGAAAGTGAAACTGCCCTAGAGAGAAATGGGCAGGTGTTCAATCACTTGCAAAAAAAAACAGAAGTAAACTTGGTAAAGGCCCACGGTGTTTTTTGTTTTGTTTTTTTTTAACGAGGTACCAGGGATGAATCCAGGACCTCATACATGGGAAGCAGGCGCTCAACCACTGAGCTCCATTTGCTCCCCCACAATTTTTTGTATGCTATTAATTGGTTATCAAAAGTTGTTGCAATGTACTATATGTCAGAAATCTGGGCACTGGGTTGCCATCTAAAAATCTCAGCATGCCAAATTTTACTTACTTGGCTCTTTTTGCTAGTACGGAAATTGATAACCAATTAGCAAAAAATTAGTCAAGTTATGAGGTTTTTAGCCTGTAACAGTTATATGTAGGTCATAATGCAGAAATGGAATTTGCAAAGCTCTGTATTAAAGATGGGGATAACACTGCAGCAATTTTTGGTGCAAGAAAACTAGGTTAACACTGTATTCTTAAGATAGATTGTCCATTTGTCAATATAGAAATATGTAACTATAGGCTAAAGAACTATGAAAGGATTGAGGCACTTTTAGATATGACCATCCTTATAGGACTACTTCGTGATTAATGAGCTTTTAAAATTGTTATAGCTCGTTTTAGTAGTACTTTTCACAATGGCCCCTATGCACACAGAATTACAATTTGACTTTTACCACAGCACTTAAAAATACTAAGGCAAAATCTTTTAAGAGTTTTCAAGAAAGGTACTTATTGATTAGTCCAGATTTTGCTCACATTTCGCAAATGAAAATAACTTTAAAGTAGAAACTTTGTTGTAACAAAATAAAATTCACCCTTATTTACGTATACCTGCATCACTGTAGAATTCTTAGTCACTAAAGGTTGACAATGATTGGCTGGGGTGTTTTAAAGGGAAATAATACGAGTGGTGTAGAAGTGTTGGAAGGTAGACGTGATGCAGAAGTCATTTTGTAGCTCGTGCACATTGTGGCCTATCTGCAGACTCATCTCAGTGGGATGCTATAGCAGCTGAGCCTGCAGCTTCCCCTGGATCCTCCTTCAGCTCTTGGGCCAGTTGTGTGCATTTAGCTCCCAAAGGGTCTCAGCATCTGGCATCATCTGAATACTCATGCCACCAAGGTCAGAAGCAGCAAGTCCTGACCTTTCAGGCCATCCTTGTGGGCTCCAGTGCCTGCCTGTATTTCCAGCTTTTTCTTTTACCCCACCAATGATCTATCTTCCCTTCCTAACTGCCCATGGACATCAAGCTCCAGCATCAGTATCAGTTGCCAAGACTATATAGCCTTAGAGGTTCCCACAATTAAGGTCAAATTCTGCTAACAAATCTAATAGTCTGATCAAATCCTGACAAACTAAATTTGCTGAAATGTTTTAATCTAGGATCTATATGCTTGTCTTTGGAAACGAGACATTTCAGTTAGTCAATTAAATTTATCTTTGTCAGCTTGCTCATAGAATAAAAAGTTTTACATTTAGTATATTGTTAAAATTAACATGCTTCTGCAGAAGGCTCATCCAATTTATATTTAGAATATTAGGCAGAAAAATTCTTTAATATATAGATGGTTCCAAAAAGGACTTGAATGTGTCATTTCCCCTTATTTTTCTAAGGAAAATATCGGTCATTTAAAAAATGTTTTACGCCCTTTAGATTCCTAATAACACAACTATAATACACAGTTAAATATATTCCCATTAGTAAAAAAAAAATAGCATGTTATTTTGCTAAAGACTAAGTGAATCTCATATACTTTGACATAGTGAATTGTCAATGGGAACAGAAATAAAACCAAGTAAAACACTCAAAAATCTATACCTCTAGTCTTCATTTAGGAAAGTTACTTCTGTTAATAAGCCTTAGTAATAGACATATTTGGAATGTTCTTAAAGTACCAGCACTAAATTCCATTACATTTAACAAACAACTACATAAGGGGAATATTTAAAATGACACAGGGATGAAATGCATCAACCAAATTTGAGATAGACCAAGGAACAGAAATCTAAACTCCAGTTTAAATGTTTATCAATTTTGTAAGCATGGGTGCTAAAAATATAAGTGTCCAACTGAAGTGGTATTGCTCTGCTAGAAAAGCTGGCTTGAGTGACAATACTGTACAGGCTGTAAGATGCCCACACCAGACTCTGACCCAGTTATAAACAACACCAAGTTAAAATTAATTTTTACCACTCCAACAGCTGTTCCCTGCCTCCACACTCCCACCCCCAGTGCTTCTTTCCATGTCTGTGTCTTCCACATACATAGAATTACCACTGTGAAGATTATCCAAAATCCATCTTCACCAAAATGTAAAGGGTACATAGCCTTCTCAAAGCCTAATAAACACGCAATTAGTGCTTTTGCTTTAATGTTATTCCCACCCTAAATTACTAGTTTTAAAAAGCTTCACATCAATTAGCAGCTACCATTTACTGATCCAAGTACAGCATTACGTTTTTTTTTTTTTTTTACTATGAAAACTACCTTCAAGGTAGGTATCACTCCCATTTTACGGATAAAAACCTTGTTATATAGTCATTACCTTTCATTCACTCCTGAAGAGTTTAAGCAAATAAATAGCACAAACATTTTTCTAACAAAACCACTTTTATTTTTAAATCATTTTACTACCAAATACAGAAGAAAACTCAGCACGGAGGCAGTGTTAACTTGATTTCAACTGGTTATCTGTGTTAAAAGGCTTGTGTCCCAGTGCAACCCTTTGTGCCGAAAACGTTCATTGAAAATAGAATATCCAAAGATGCTTCACTGCAGCATCTTAAGTCAGTGGCACTATTTTAAAACTAAGTTTCTCAATCCCTTTGGAAAAGTGAGTATATTTGTAGTCAGAGATTACAAGTTAGGGAATAGACTGAGTAATATGAGGTTTAACCACGTGAAACTGCAAATATCTGACTCACTTTTGACTTACAAAAATGGTAATGTCACATGGTTAAACCTTTACTAAAAAAGTTTTTTTACATTTAAACAAATGTCATTTGCATTCAACTTATAATTTAAAATGTACTAATAATTATTAGGACCTTACTACAACTTCTTATATAGACAAAATTCTTTTCAATAAAATCTTTAAAAAGTTGCTTACTACAAACTGTAAAAACAATGCTTTCCAATATGACATTTCAACTTTAAAATGACAGTTAAAAAATTTATACTCTAACTTGGATAAATGCTACAAATTTTATTTTCTCTTAATCCCAGCCACCCAAAACACTATTCAATTCATAAATGAATAAATATACTATTTAGTATTGTACAGTAGATACATACCATTGACAGCGTCAATGTTATACCAGAAAAGGCAAATAATTATATTTCACTGAAAATATAAATTTACTAGAAATAGGTAGGGTCATTCATTTATCCTAGTTCTATGCTTTTTTCCAACCCTATTCCTACACCCACAATATGAGCAATAAAAATTATTAAACTTAGAGAAAATTGTTTTAGATAGAAATGGAATCAATTTTGATGGCAACTAAGTACGGTAATGATGGATTTCATCTAACTGTATTTAAACGTGGATAAAGGGGAAAGAATTTGTGAAATGAATGAGGTAAATGTCATACATTCATTAGCGTAAATAAATACAAGTACAGTTTTACAGGAACATGAACATAAGTTTAAGGGTTTTATTATCAAAGTCTTGTAAAACAAATTCAGAAACTGTACATCAACATGGCACAGACTGTAGCCTACTTTTGTTTTTACTGCACAAAAGTGAAGTTTGAAACTCCTGTAACTAAGAAAACAGTTACATAACTACTTTGCATATAACATGGAATCACTGAGTGCATAAGATTACTATTGCAGTAACAGTAACACAAATTTATTGGTTTTATACAACTTGAGATCAAATAAAAAGTACATTATCAAGTAGATTTGTCTTATTTTAAAAGCATATGAAGGTCAATTTAAAATGCACTACCCCCTTTTCCAACACTGAGCTTAAAACAAATTAAAAGAGTGGAAAATTGAAAATCAGGACAAGATAAGATAACTTTCGTTTAGAGATGGACTCAGGATAGGCAGATAGTTTTCACTGATGTTGTGGAATAATTTCAGATAAAAAAAAAAAAAATTCCCAAACACTGTATGAAGTATACAACTCTATTTCAAAATATGCTGCTCTTCACTCACTGCCAAAGACAGTTTTATTTGAAATCTTGTTTCTGTAATTAGAGCCTAATTAGCCATCAAAAAAGGTTAGTGCATATATAACCTTTCAAAGTTAAACAAAAGCCACAAAAATTTAGCCACAAGGCTTAAAGGATTATCTATTTCAAATGCTCATTTCCAGATGTAACTATAAGAATATTAATTTGTCATGTCAACAAACAAGACCATAAGTAGATCCATCATGTTGGAGGATTTTTAATGACATTTAGGATATTCCTGCCACAATTAACATGCAATCAGTGCATTCCCTACATGGCTCTATTATGGCAATGAATCAAATTCTAGAAATACTATAAGTGAACTTACTTAATAAAGGAGATCATACAACATAAACAATCCATGCCTGCTGTAGATGCATGCAGCTTTTCATTTTTGTTATGCAGCAGCACCAGGATAGTAAAACTGCTGGGTTACTCAATCAGATTTCAACACGACAAGAACTGATTACCCATGTACCATTTTCTAAAAGCTTTTGATGTAAATAATATCAGTATCAGGAGTTTTATAACCATTTATAACTCAGAGCTGTATACATCTAGGTTTGAGATGAACAAATACAGCATTAAGAAATCACACAAAGGAATGACACTGATGCATGTATACAGTTGGGATTCCTTGTAAAGGCAATATTCAGTCACTCATATCCATGTCTTCTTCATGATGATCATCCCCATTCACTTTGGATTCTCTTAGTGAATCAGCAGTTCCCTTTTCCACAATACATTCCTTTGTTTTAGGGGAACCTGCTTCTGTTTGTTTCTTCTCTTCTTTTTTCTCTTTCTCGCTGTCATACCCCTGTTCCTCTTCATCATAATCCCGTGTAACCTGCTTTGCCAAGGAGAATAATACAAGTAAACTTCTTCAAAGAAAAATCTTTTCTTAAAAGTACCAACACCACCCGAAATACTAAAGTAAATTAGTTTGTAAACATACTTTTACATCTTTATCACTCTCTGATTTTCTTTCCCGATCCTTTTCCTTATCTTTACTCTTCTTCTTCTTACTTGTTGATCGTTCTCTTTCATCTCTGCTTCTTTCTTTGTCTTTATCTTTCTTCTTCTCCTTTTTATGTCTAGGATGACATTTAAATGTGCTCAAAAAAAGATGCTTAAAGGTATCTCCCTAGAGATTTCATTCGGAAATGTAGCAATAAGTTTTAACTTTTTAGATGGAGTTCACATGATATAAGAAGTATAGCAAAGATCCAACTGCAAAACACTGGATAATAAAGGTACAAGCTGTACTTGTTATACTATAGGCAAGAAAAACATAACTTTGCTACAGGTCTAAAATGCCCACTCCCAAACACTGTTTATTAGCACTGTCTCAAGTCATAAAGGGAATATATCAACACATTCTTAAGTACTTGAACTCATGAAAAGGAAAGAAACTACAAGACAGTTTTAAAAATAAAACTGCCAACTTCTAAAAAAAGAAAGGATAGATCTTAATGGCTTAGCATTCTTACCTTCTAGGAGATGGTGAGCGAGACAATTTTCTTTTAGGAGACCTGGGCTTTTTTGGAGATCTTGTTCCACTCCTGCTCCTTCGTCGTCGTCTCTCTCTAGAATCACAAGTGAGTAAATGGGGCTTTAAAATTTACTAACTCAAAAAATGCAGACCAACATAGTATGATAAACTCCCCTTGGAACACCCACATCATAATTCTGATAATTATTGAATGGTCTTTTATTACCCTCAAAACAAAAACAAACCCTAATTTCTAGCAATTCTTTTTAAAGACATTATGACATCAAGACATTAGAAATATTAAACTTGAAAGCAGACTGAAGACATTTGCTAATAAAATTTCCAAAAAAGGGTAACTTTTTAATCTTAGGTGAAATTCAAAGAATTGGTGGTAAGGCACAAATCAAATTGATTTCCTATACACCTGCCAAAATTCCCCACCAACCCTGTTTTGAGCAAGTAGTTAGTTTTAAGGTATATAGCCTCTCCACCCTCTTTAAAATGGTAGTGTTATTTTTTTGGTAGTCTGCTCCTGTCACTAACTGCAAAAATTCTTATAAAGTTTAGGTGCAAACAAAGCAAATCAATAATTAAAACCCTTTATCTTCAGTTGTCCAGTTTCCAAATGCAGTATTTTTTTTTCCCTATCCCCACAGCCCTCTCTGTCCTAGAAACATTAGCACGCAACTTAACATTCATTCATCAAATATTTATTAAGTTTGTTAGGACTGTATATCTTATACTTTTTGCTACTGTGTTTATGTGACTGATACTCCAAATTCCCTAGAAGGAAGAAATGTTTTGTTATACTTGTCACCCTTCATTGGTTGTAGCACAATTATAAACACATAGTAAGTATTCAATAAAAACTCACAGAAGATGCATTAAGTTAGAAAAGCCCAATAAAATTCAGCAGGCTAAGATGCTCATAAATATGTACATTAAAGCAATAGGCAAGAAAATGACTCTATACTTTTTAAGGTTAAGAAAATTAATGATGTACTTACCATCTTTCATGCTCTCCTGCCACCTCTCTCAGACCTGGTTTGGCATATCCTTCAGTATTTACATCTGGCTTCATTTTATTTCTTCTAAACTTATTTAAAACTTACACATATACATACCATACAATCCATCCATTTAAAGTGCATAACTTGATGAATTTTAGTATATTCACAGAGTAACCACTACCACAATCAATTTTAGAACATTTTCATCACTCCAAAAAGAAATCCCAAATCCCACCTATCCACCTGCTAATCTCCTTATCCCTACCCAGCCTTAGGGAACCACTAGTTTACTTTCTGTCTCTGTATGTTTGCCTGTTCTGAACATTTCATATAAATGAAATCATATATTTGATGGAACGACTTCCTTCTTTCACTTAGCATAAAATTCATTCATGTTGTAACATGTATCAGTCCTACATTCTTTTTATCACCAAATAATACTGCACTGTATCTGCATTTTGTCCATTCATTAGCTGACCAACATTTGGGTTGTTTTGACTATTATGAATAAGTGTACTATGAACATTTGTGTTCAAGTTTTTGAGGGGACATGTTTTCATTTGTCTTGGATATTCTAAAAATGGAACGTTAAGGTCAAGTGTTAGCTCTATATGTTTAACATTTTGAGGAACTGCCAGTTTTTCAAGGTGTCTGGCACGATTCTAATTCCCACCAGCAGTGTATGAAAAGTGCCAATTTTGCCACATCCTAACAAACACTTTTAACCTTTAATCTTTTTTTATTAAAACCATCTTAGTGGATGTGATTTTTTATCTCATTGTGGTTTTGATTTGCATTTCCCTGATAATTAATGATTCTGGACATCGTTTTCAAGTGCTTCCAGCCATCTGTGTTACTTATGGAAAAATGTCCATTTGATTCTGTGCCCACTTTTTAATCGGGTTATCTTTTATTACTGCATTGGTAAGAGTTCTTTCTAAATTCTAGATACAAGTCCATTATTAGATTTGATTTTCAAATATTTTCTACCACTCAGTGATCTGTCTTTTCATTTTCTTCACAGCATCCTTCAGAGCACAAATGTTTAATGAAATTCAATGTATAGATTTTTTCATATTTAGGATCTTATTGCCAAATGCAAGGTCATGAAGATTTACTCCTCTTTAGTAAGAGTTTATATTTATATATATTATATATATATTCATACATTTTGAATGAACTTTTTCATATTGTGTAAGCTTCCTAAGTGATTTTAAACAAGCTAGATGAATAAAACAAACACTGCAGCAAAACACACAGATTAGAAGAAAATAGAATTAAGTATGATGAAGCCTTTTTTTTCCCTCAGTGTTATGTCTCTGAAAATTTATTTACTTGTTTTTCTTTTAGAGGAATTTTTTTTTTTTTTTTAAGATGCTTAGATTACATAAATGTTACACAAAAATTACAGGGATTCCTATGTTCCCCCATCAACCCTTATTAATATCATATGAATTTCATGTTAAGTGTGAAAATCCATTTGCTATGGAGTAAACTTTACAACACTGAATTTCACTAGACAGTTAAAAAGGTAGAATTACTAATCTAAAAATCAGAAACTTGCATTGCCTTCTATAAATGTATCTATGGTCCACTAAGGGAAAGAAAAATTCCTCTTAGTATTAGCATGTGGATATGTTAATCAACTTAATGCAAAAATTCATATACTATAGTCACTAAATGTTAGGAAAAATGTGGACTATATAAACAAAAACTGAAACAGTCCATGTTTCTTCAAGCACCCTCTACACCAGGGTGCAATCAGAGAGGTGCATGCACCTCCAAGGGGTCTGTAGAAAGATTTCGGGGTCTGTGATTAAAAATTTAAAAAAAAAAAAACCATCATTCTTGTGAGGATATGTTGGTGCGGATGTGATATATACATTAAATAATACACAGTATAGTGTGGACTTAGTATGGGGTTCATAGTTCTCACCTGACTGGTAAAGGGGTCCATGGAACAAAAAAGGTTAAGAACCCCTGCTCTGCTCTATACCATAAAATACTAAGCAAAAAGAGCCTCATGTAATTCTTCACAAACTGCTTTTAAAAAAATGTTCAATATAATGGCAAGGCCCAAGTTCTTTTCAAAAATAAGGTGTGCTGTTTTAGAAAATGCTTCAGTGGGTTCACAAGCTATTGATATTCTTGCAAACAAAGTTTAAGGTCACATTAGCACCTTACCTGCTTGCACTTCTAGAACGTCTGGCTGTACTATAACTTTTTGGTGGTGTTTTGGAACGTTTCTTTTCTTTGTCTTCTTTCTTTTTGTCTCTAATAAATGAACAAAATTTATGAATATTTTAAAAGACTCAACTTATATAAAATTATACAGTGCTACAAATCAAAAGTACAACCAGATCTAGTCCTATTCCTAAAAGCACAAATGTTCCCTTACAGAAACCGTTAAAAAGTAACAACGAAAGATGCATATTTATGATAAATGATTTCTTTAAAAAAATAAAAATAAAAATCAAAAAATATTTTTCTGCTATACCACATAAAACCTCTCCCTAGTACAGCAAAGTAGACTATGTGGTAAGAAAAGAATTACAATGTTGGCCAGTTTTTTGGTATGTTAGGCAGTAGAGCCCAATAGGCTTAATCATTATCTCTAGGCACTTGATCACACCCTTTTTCTTTCAGCTCATTACCAGCTTCCCAATGCACCATGGCTCTATGTCCTCTACTATCAGGCCAAAACACATAATGCATTTCTCCAAATCACTCAGTATCACTGTCTTAATTATTCTTCCAAAGCACAAATTCCCTATCACAGGACAGGCCAACTTTCAGCCTTTTTCTGCAGCTACACATCCTGGACTATTCAGTGCAATTAGAAAAATATCCCATCATAATGGATTTATCAGTAGTGTAACTGTATCTTCATTCTAAATTTAATTTTACAGATTCCTGTAACATTAGTTTTATTCCCCACAGCATTTTTTCCAAGATCAACACTCCAACCCAAGACCCCAGGCAAAGGGTAATCAATATATGTATTTGTTGAATGAGAAGTCCCTTGCACACACGCGCGCGTGCTCACACACACACACAAATATATACCTATCCTCAACTCTAAGTTTAGGGATCAAAGTATCATTTTTGTTGTTCTAATTCCTCCACCCTATGTTCTCCAGGACATTCCCTTCCTTCTCTGGTCAACCTGCTCCATCAGTTAGTTATCCTTTCTCTTCATTCAAGTTTTATCACTTAATTCCTGGTTTACTGCAACAGCCCCCTCAAAGACCCCAGGTGTGCCTTCCACAAATTGATACTGCACCTTCTCTCAGAAATCTTTCCAAGTACAAACCTGAAAATATTACTTCCCTACTTATTACTTTTCAATATCATTCTATTGCCTCCTGGATTGAGTGCAAAATCTTTAGTATGAACTACATTGCCTTCTGAGAACTATTTACTAATTTTTCTGATCTGAATTCTCTGTTCCTCTTTACACCATAATACTTGTTATTTCAAGAATTCATGCTAACTTTGTAAACACCATTCTGACTAAAACCATGCCCCCAATCAGCCCAGTCAAATCAGAATTTAAAACTCAAGAGTCACTTCTCAATTAAGCCTTTTCCAATATTAGCAGGTGGCAAGAGTACTTAGCAATGGCCCTTCACTTATAATTACATTAATTTTTCTCCTGATATACAGAAAGCCCCTTAAGGGAAGGAACGCCTACTTCCTCTATGTATGATAGATGTCCTATTAAGTAATATTGTTTGTCTGACTGACTGGATTAACAGATAATTCCCTCTGTAAAACATAAGGACTAAATGCCCCTTTATGGCTTGAACTCTCACAGATAGTAAAACTACTTGAGTTTCTGTTTGCGACTCTGAATTACATGCTTACCAAAAATAAATTTTGTTGGGCCCCACCTGTACTTATTTTAATTACATAATTTAATTAAATGTCAATGGATAAAAGTATAAAAATATAAACCTGCTTTACAAAATTAAGATATTTCAGAAAAAGTCAAAGAATAGTTGCTAAAGAAAATAAATGCTGTTAAACTGCAAGTGTGTGACAATGGGAAATGACTGGGAAAAAAATAAAAATCCCAGCATTTTTCAAATGATGAAGTTCTCATGCCACTTTAAATACAGTTTACCTTAAAAAAAAAAAAAAAAAAAAAAAAAATCAGTAATTTGTCATGTTTTACTCAAGGGTAAGCATACTAATTTAAAAGGTTTTGGCCCTCTATCAAAAGACTGGTTATTGGATATATGCTTAAATTAAAACAAAATGTTAAGGTAGGTGCGCTTCGTTTTTTTATGAATCCTCATTTTAATTCTCATGAGTCTCAAATCATGGGATATGAGATGCTGTGGTATGGCACAGTGTCTGTCATATTACAATCCTTAATATATAAATGTTTCTAGCTGTTGACAATGATATATAAACCTCTTTCCCAGGGTAGCCCTATCTCCCTTATCCATCTCTTTTATCATAAGTACCATGGTATCTGTGACTTCTAAAATTTATCTCCTCACCCAGTTTTACCTGGTTTTTGATGTGCTTCTGGACCTTCTACCTCTTTCTCTGGAATGAGATCTTCTCCGTCTTGGACTTTTGGATCGTCGCCTACTCCTTGATTTAGAATGTGATCTCCTTCTTGATCTACTTCTTGATCGCCTAATGATGTAAAAAGAACCCAATACACACATATAAATATAAAAAGACTAGCAGTTTGTGAATATTTTCACTTAGTTATCAGACTAGAAAAAAGATTCAAACATATGGGCTAACTACCAATAAGTAGGGATAATTTCTTTCCTGCCCTTGCCATTATTTATTTAGATCATATAGCAAACATCTTTGATATCCTAGAAATTAATAACACCTTTTAAAAACCTGGAATTTCTCACATTTAAATCTTTTGCTCAATCTGTAAAAACAGTCCTCCTATGCCACTTTTATCTACAACTAGATTGCTCCCTACAAACTTTACAAAACTAGATCATTTATTCTTGTAAGCCTATGAAAGTAGATTCTTTTATTATTCCCATATTATAAAAGGAAAAACCAAGGTGATGAAAGATTAAATTATTTACCAAAGATGACAGTGCTAGTAAGTGGCAGAGCTGGATTCAAATCCAGGCAGTCTGGTTCCTGAATCTATGATCTTAACAACTTTAGTGTGTTGTCACCTACTTTATCCAACTGTTGTTCTCCAGAATTCCACTTCTTTAATTCACAATGGTGAAATGGGAAGTACACATAAATCACTTCTAATGCTTACTGAAATAAAATGGCTGAATCAGAAACAGCTTGTATTTATGAACTGCAAGTTGAACTAGTTGCTTATTTCATGAACACTGCTTTTAGTTGAAAGAATGACCAACAAACTACAGTTATTCACACTTGGGTATTTGGCAGACATTTTCTAGAAAAATGAATGAAGTAATAATCTTATCACTTCTAAGGATTTGTTGCAATGATGCAATTTAAGCTTTCAAGAGCAAAATTATATTTTGGAAAATTTGAAGCCCAGGTTGTTTTGACAGCTTTCTGATGAGATCTGAGGTGACATTACCAAATACAACTGCCACTTTAAAAAATTATCACCTGTCAAATTTTGGCATTTTATCAATGAGTACTATTCATAATCATCTGATAAGGCAATATGACTACTTATTCCTTTTCTGACCATATATTTGTGTGAAGTTGGATTTTTTTACATACACTAACTGAAATATATTGCTTTAATTTGAATGCAGAATCCGCTGTCTTCTGTTTTCCGCTAAACAATAAAGGTATTTGCTAAGAAGTATTAACTAAACCACTCATCCCACTAATTTTTTTGGAAAATAGGTTTTTGCTCCCCATAAAAATAGGTTGTTATGGGGAGTGGATGTGGCTTAAGCAGTTGAGCACCTGCTTCCCACATAAGAGGTCCTGGGTTCCTTCCCAGTGCCTCCTAAAAACAAGCAAGCAAAAGCAAAGGAAAAAAATCAACTCAGGGTTGCACATGTGGCTCAGTGGTTGAGCTAAGCACCGGCTTCCCATATACAAGGTCCTGGGTTCAATTCCCTGCCCCATTACCTCAAAAAAAACAACAACCAAAAAACAACAAAAAAACAGTTGTTTTAATATAGATCATTTATTTTAAATAAATTCAACAAAAAAATTACTCAATTTTAATTTTTTACTATGGTTAAACTCAACAGATATTAGTCTACATAAACTTGGGATTTTTTTTTTTTTTTTTTTTTTGCAAAAATGCTTTAAGACCAGCAAGTTTGAGGTTTGAGAACTACTGGTCTAGAGAGAATCGTACAAATTATAAAGGACTGTCATGTGGGAAAGAGAACAAATTCATTTAGTCTTATTTCAAGTAGGATAAAACATGACACTGTCAATCACCCATTAAAAAGAATAATCTTAAGAACAGCAAGCTGTCAATTACAAGTTGCACAGATGACCTTCCAACTTAACATTCTAAGGAGTCTAGGGAAAAAAGTCAGATCTAGAAGTCAAGCCAGCAGTTTCAAGTCCAGTGTTCTTTCCACAGTACTAACTCATTTTAATGATCAAAGGCCAATGTCTTGCCCCCAATCCCACCCAATTTTTTATGGGGGTAGGAGGAGTGCGGCTGGTGTTAAAACTTTTCTCCATTTATACAAGTGACCACGCGATCACACACTGCTTATAGCAGTGTTTACGAAAACACTCTTTAACAAGGAGCTAGCAGGTTAACTGGCAACAAATTAAAAAGGATGCGATGCACAGAAATAATCTTTGTCTAAGGTACAACTGCCTACAAAAATTAATCTGGGAAGCAGATGTGCCTCAAGTGACTAGGCTCCCATCTACCATACAGGAGGTCTAGGGTTTGATTGATTCCTGGGGCCTCCTGGTGAAGGCAAGCCAGACTGCGCGGTGAGTTGCCCCAAGTGTAGTGCTGGCCAGAGTGGAGAGCTGGAGCAGCAAGATGACGCAACAAAAACAGAGAGAGACAATAAGAGACACAGCAGACCAGGGTGCTGAGGTGGCACAAGAGACTGAGTGCCTTTCTCCCACTCTGGAAGGTCCCAAGATCGGTTCCCAGTGCTACCTAAAGAGAAGACAAGCAGACACAGAAGTACACACAGCGAATGGACACAGAGAGCAGAGAGTGCAAAAACAATGGGGGGGGGGGGGGATAAAATAAAATAAAGCTAAAAAAAAGAAGTAATCTAACCTGTGTCTAGAAGATGAGGGAGTCCTCCTCCTCCTAGAACGTGATCTTGATCTTGAATGCCTTCGTTTTTCTTCCTTCTTATCTGGATTCAAAAGAAAAAGAATATGCATTTAGAAACCATCAAGCAAATAGATTATTCCACCTTAGGAGTTTTGATTATAATAATTTATTATCTTGGATTTTAGCATATATATATAGCATATATATGTATAAGTATATATATATACTTGAACATTGTAAGTCATCACTTTATAACCAGAATACTGAAGCTTATTGAAGTGACATGAATTATCCAGGCTTTTGATAGATCTTAATAAGACTCTCAGCTAAACATTTAACTTGCCACACTTGGGAGGCTGTAAAGTGCTGTTCACAAAGCACTTTTTCTGATTCATTTTTTATTTATTTTATTTTATTTATTATTATTTTTAAAAGATTTATTTATTTATTTATCCCCCCCTTGCTGCTTGTGTTTGCTGTGTCCATTTGCTGTGTTTTTTGTGTGTCTGCTTATCTCCCCCTTGCTGCAAGGTCTTGCTGCATCAGCCCACTGCGCCGCACGGGCTGGCCTGCCCTCACAAGGAGGCCCCGGGAAGCGAACCCGGGGCCTCCCATATGGCAAACGGGAGCTCCATCGATTGAGCCACACCCACTTCCCCTGATTCATTTTTCAGAGTTCTAAATAAGAAGTCCACTTTTTCCTTTCTTAGGTACTATCTTCCCAAATGTAAGTACAATTCAGCCAACCTCAGACTTAAAATTTTCACAAAAATATTTATCAGTAACATCTACCCAAATAGCACTTAACTATAAAATAAATAAATTTAGTAAATTTATAATCAAATAAAAGATAAAATAATTTAAATGGTCCTGCAAAACGTTCCTTACCATGTGCATTTGAGCTTGTTTGGGGGATAGGAAAGGAAAACTCTTTATCTTTTTTTTCCACCACGTACCTCTATGCTCCTCTGCTAAATACACTCATGTACACTTATATCACACTGGTTAACAGACAGGCTCAATATGTGGTACTGAATTCATGTCACTGTTTTCACCCTACTTCTATGACCAAGCTGGTTCTTGGTACATGAGTTCTCCTTCTAATACCTGCCTGTCCCTCCTCTTCCTCATCAATTTTTAATTAGTTTAAGTATAGGAACTAAATCTAGAATTGAATTCTTGTCTTATATCCTAGATTTTAAATAGCACAGAGAAGAAATTCTTTTAACTTAGGACCTAATGAGAGAAATAAAGCTATTGTTCTTCATATGTGGGTTATCATCAAAGTAAGGCTGAGTTTCTCTATCTTAGACATTTAGGTCACTTCATTAATAAGACTCAATTTACTGTGAGTATCAATAATAAAATTAATAAAAATCTTGGGAAAAAAAATTCATGAAGAAACTACTTTTAGTCATTCCAGCATGTGTTTTCAATAAAATTAAAAACAGTGGCAGCATGGTGTTCTGGCTTTGGAATCACACACATCTAGTTTTGTATCTAAAGTTTCTACTACTTGCTGGCTATGTTGCCTTAGGCAAGTTACTTAACATTTTGTTGATTAAATGAGACAATATACATAAAACATTTCTATTAGTTTATCCAATATTATACCTTAAGGCTATTTTCATAATACCATAAACACTAAAAATATTCCCATTTATTAAAAAATAACTAGTAAAAACTGAACAAAACATTGTTTAATGGGGAAAGAAAAAAATTCAGGACCAAAGATCTAAATACACATATGCATGAAATGCAGTAACCATTCATTTCAAAAACACCCTAAGTGATCACTTTACAGCCAGAATACTGAAGCTTATTGAAGTGATATACATTACCCAGGCTTTTGGTAGATCCAAATAAGATTCTGATTCTTAGCTAAAATATAAGGTGTTTGCTTTACTTTATACAAATGACACAAACAGAAGCATCTTTGCTAGATTTTCTTGGTCAAACAAAAGGCAAAAATTAATTATGCCATATCAACATAGGCAAAATAATTAAAAACAGCCAAAATATCACGAGAGTTAGATAATCCTTGGCACTACTGACTTTTTGGGCTGGGTCATTCATTGTTGGAGGAAGGGGACACCCTGTGAACTGCAGGATGTTTAGCAACATCTCGGGCCTCTACTCATGAGATACAGTTGGTGCCACTATGATGATAAGAATGTCTACAGACATTTCTAAATATGAGATTTGTTCTTGAGAATCGCTGCACCAACATCAACTTTTATTAGTAAGGAGAAAACAATACCAGTTTATAGCATGAACACTTATCAACACACCTAAAAGATGATGTTAGCTCTTACTATGTGACTTGTATTACTCCTTTGTTATGGAATAGTGTATCCTTTATCTCTGCCTAAAGAACTGATGCATCATCCAGACCTCAGCCTCCTTGATCCTCAAATTAAGTTTGTTCCCCTCATTTAGGAAGTTTATCAGAATTTGGAAAAATTTAGTATTTAGCAACACACTCCACACTTAAGCCATAACCATTTTTTGCAAAGATCAAATTAGAGTTTAAGATTCAGCACAACTGCATAAACATGTTTTACCTGGTTCTATAGCAGCAGAAATTAGTGACTGTGCTTCTCGTACTCTTTTCATGGCTTCCTCTATTTCTTTACTAGAGGTATCTGATTTCAGACTTGGTGAAACAAGACCAGCAGCTACATGATTCAACCTGAAACATGAAAATCAGGATTTGAAATCTAAAATAGTTGTAAGTGCACATCAGAATTTCAAATAAGTAGCTAATATAACTATGTTTTACATAACACGATCCTGGTAAGATGCTCCTCAAACAAAAGGGAGGAGAGTTCTATGATAATTTTAGTAAGCAGCCCCGTTTTGATTATTTTCAATGGTTATCTTCCTTTTAAGGATTTGTACTTTTATGAGATAAAATTATAAAAAGACTTACCGAATTGACAGACACCAAATTTAGGATAGTAATTATATGTGGGGGGATCAGGAAATGTAATCAAGAACGGGTACACAGAAATTCAACTAGTGGTGATATTTTTATAAGCTGGGGTGGTGGGTATGCTTACTTAGTCTTTATCCTAATTATAAGTTAATTTTTATCTATCAAGGAGGAAACAATATCAGGTACAGCATAAAGAGCACTTCTCAGCACACCTAAAAGACGATGTTAGTCCTTATTATGTGACCTGTTATTACTCCATTACTCCTTTATTCTGGGATAGTGTATCCTTTATCTCTGCCTTGTTAATTCCGATGCATCCTCCAGACCTCAGCCTCTCTGATGCTCAAACTGAGTTTGTCCCCTTTTATTAAGTTCCCCTAGACCACTGTACTTTTCTCTAGTTGAATACACATACGTTACTTTATCAACTAAAGTATGAATGGTATGAAGGTAGGGACTCATAGGAGATAATCAATATGTACTTTTGAGTGAATAAAGATAACTTGTAGCTCTTTCTTAGCATCCTGGTGTAAGATATTTAAAAAATTTTTATGAAAACCCCAATTACACTAAAATATAATCCTTTATAGATGGGCTTATTTTTACTAAACCTTTTCTTGGACCTAGAAAAGGGAATATATACTGCATGCCTTGAGATTAGACAGTGTTCCTTATATTTATTAAAAAAAATAGTTGCTATGTAGGTATTAACACACCATATCTATATCACCAATGGAAACAAAGAAAAATCCCTTACTTGGGATCAACAGTACTCATAAGCTTCAGCAACTGGTCTGCAGCAAGAGACTGCAAAAACAAAAATATAAGAGTAAGCATATATGAAACAATAAATGACTGCTATTTTATTTTCTTTTATGTTGAAACGTCCTGGGACAATCAGCCAAACCTACAAAAATTAATATACTCTTAATACAATGGTGTCCAACAGAAATATAATGCAAGACACATATCATGTTAAATTATCTAGTAGCCACTTAATTAAAAATTTCCAAGTGAGTTTATGATTGGAAAATAACTATAAATCCATTTTCCCATCCTTTTCATGACTGTTTACAACATACTATCATGTGTTGGCTTTTTATAAATCACTATTGAGACTGAAAAATTCTTTATAGTGAACAAGTGACCAGTAACTTTTTCAAACTTTTTAACAAGTATACAAAAGAAAAAAATATATTATACCAATTTAGTAACCAGTTAACTCCTGCTCTTAAAATACAAATCAGTAGGTTAAATATATTTTTTATAAAAACGGCTCAAAGTCGAAGGGTAATAAATCATACCTGAGAGTTCAAGTTTGCTCCAGGAAGCCCAAGTGCAGCAAGGGCAGGATCAAGAGTAGGGGCTCCCAAAGCAGCCAATGGAACAGCGCCAATCTATAAAATTTCAAATTTTACTGGTTAAAAACAATTTATGTTCCTTTATATCTGGGGCCAGCAATTTTTTTTTTCTTTAATGGGCCAGACAGCAAATAGTTTGCAGGCCTTGCAGTCTCTGTCACAACTATTCAATTCTGCCACTATAGCTCAAAAGCAGCCACAGACAATACATAAATGATTGGGCATGGTAGTACTCTAATAAAACTTTTCTCCTGATAGCTGGTTTAATGTTAAGCTTTTCTGCAGAGTGCATTGGAATGACACTCAGTGAATTGGGGACATCCCCTTGGGAAGCTTCTCAGCAAATATTGTGTGCACTACAGAAAACTTCTGCACTATCCACCCTTTGAAAGGAGGGTTGAATCTTAGCCTTGAAGGGAAAGGGAGCATCCTCACCTACATGTTTTTTTCCTTGTAGTCATTCTGCCTCAGCCTTAAAGAAAGTGGTAGCTTCCTGTATCTGCTATTCATTCATTCTTTAAGAGTTCCCCCAAGCAGTTAATCTCCTATTACTATTCAATAATTCTTTAAACTTTCCCTCTTCAAATTACTGTATGGTTCTGTCTCTTCACTGAAAGAATTCTGATTAATTGCTTTAGAGGCAGTTTTTCTTTATATGTCAAAGGGATCTAGAAATCACTCAGGTCCTCATTTGACAGGTGAAAAATTAGGGGTTAATGATAATCAAGATCAAAAGGCCTGGGAACTCCTGATCTCATGCTCTATCCATTATACTACACTCTACAGTTAACTTAATAGTTAACAGAACTAATTGTTTATGCAGACAGGATGAAATAATAAAAGAACACTGTTAAAAAGTTCTATTTGAGGCTCATCATTCCTTCTTACCAGTGAAACCACTAACCAGTTACAATCTGAGTGGTTAGAATAAACGGCATTTAAAAGTGGCTTTTAGTTATAAAATGAGATGTTTCTTACAGCATTATCAAGGCTAGGAACATTACCCAGAAGAAATTTCCTCCAACTTTATTTCATCTTCCCCGTAACAAACATCCCCACCAAGTGTCTTTATTTTCAAGTCCCTACTTAATTAAAATCAAGATACAGCAAAAGACCAAAAGGCTTTGAAAAAGAAAAAATATGGGTTATAGACAAAGCTTTCACTGAACAATTTTGAACTTCAGCTTCATTTTCATTCCTAGTCCTAATGAGTACATTATTTTTAACAATGTCTCATGAAATTTTTTCAGTTATTTATAGATTATTTTGAGAGCCAATGGCATTTAACAAATATTTTTGATTTTCAGAATGTTAATATGTAAACTTCTAAGAGATTCTCTTTACAATCTATGACTATATAATGTAGTCTCTTATAATACTGCACATCTGATATTTAGTAGATGAACAAGAATAATAACTGCTCTTAAAATGCTCAAATAGGTTTAGCTGTGTCCACAATTCTGTGTTCATTTCTAGCTTTTAAGAATTTAGAAGAACTAGTACCTGGGTAAGTGGGTTTGGAGTAGGGAGGAGTCCACCACCAGGCAGAAGACCTGCCACTGCATTAGCTGGTGCCAAGAGAGACAAAGCCTTAGTCTCATCAGGAATAACTCCTGCAGAGAAACATCCTTGCATTAGAACACATTCTCTTGCAAGACAGAAAACACACAAAAACACCCAGAAAATGTCTCCCTGATACACCACCTGAGTTTGTTGAAAGTACTTATGTTCGCTAAAATATAAAGCTTGATTTCTATGATTATTTATCATTAATTTTATGTCAGAATGAAACTTCAATGTGTGAAAATTTGTTTCCTTTTTTCTCTACAAATGGTTAAGTTTCTAGAGTAAAAAAAAATAGCACAATACACACTACTTTTTTGTTAACACTGCCAAGATTTCATCACCTGTACTCGATTTTTAAGTCATGAACCAAACGTAAGCAAGCACAGTCGGTTCTCCAGGGGTGTGCTCTCAACTTTCAAAAGCTGTTTTATGAACAACGACTCGTGTCGGCTGCTTCACTATAAAGCACACAGAAAAATCAAGATACACAAGACAAAAAAAGTTTGATTTAGGGGTTAATAATATGGTACAGTTACTATGATTCTCTTTTACACCTACCATACAAATTTCGTAAAAATTAAGAGAAGGAAAGTATGTAAAGGAAATATTCTGTTGGAATCAAGGGTAGGGCTTTTGCTGACTCATGAAAATGAATATGAATGTTTCTGAAGGTCTCTGAATACACACAGGATGTGTGTGTGGGAGTGGGTGAGAGAGAGAGAGAAAGAATATGTAAAACATGGCACATTCCTTACCTGTACAGTAAAATGCTTTATGTTCCAACATGTGCCATGCTAGCCATACCAAAATTGCTGCTATATAAGTGTCAGTTCAAAAACTAACTTTGCCAAACTCCTAAAGCCAAAAAGACATGTATGTCTGTTTTTAAAACCTAATCTGTGTATTCAGATAAAAGCTAAGGGTCCTAAGACAAATATTTATATAGACAATTTAAATTCTATCCAACAGCAAAAGCCCTATACAGATGGATTAATCTGTTAATGTGCCCAAGCCCCCAAAATGAGAGTTCAATAATACAATTAAACTACATATTTGCAAATACCAGTAGTATTTCTGTAATACATATTAAGAAACTGCATCTCATCATAAAACATACAATATGTACAGGGCACTTAAGAGAAACTGGATAAGCTGCAGAAGAAAACTGTTGGGTGGTATTTTCAGCAGGGCCTGGTATATAGTTCAGGCTGAACCAGGGAAAAGAACTGTAAAACACAACAACAAAAAAGAAAAACCACTGTTAAATAAAGGTAATGGTTCCTTCCACCTATACTGAGAAGTGCCGATAATATAAACAAATGTATACTACACAGCACTGTTATCTTGCTTGTGTCAGAGCTGTCATCAATTTAGATACCAAGAGTTATGGAACGGGGTGGGGGAAGAGGGAGAAGATCATTTAGATATAGGGCATTAATGCATATATTAACAACCTACAAAGATTATGGGATAATTTTGCATGCAAAATTATGTCTCAAGAGGATATATTAAGTATCAACATCTTACTCAAATTAGTGCATTTGCAACATTTCTGACAAACTAAATTCCTCTTGAATTTGTGAGACACCTGATAGAAGATCTGCATCCATTAAAAAAAAATTCATGCATCCGATCCTCTGATTAAAAAAAAGACTATTTAAAAATAAAACTACAATTTAAAAATAGCCATGAGGCCCCTCACCAGTTAATTTTCATGCGTCATGAGTATATTTTTTACTGCTGCTTTGATAGAACCATGAAATACTGCATGAATGTGTAGAAATGAAAGAAAAAGAAACAGACAAAAGAAACAAACATTAACCAAGGAACCTAAATAAACCCCAAATCTACTACTATTAAGAGTTCCTTCCAAATCCAGCTATCTCAGTTTTACTAATTAAGACTATTCCTTACCGTAGACTGTGTTTCTACTGTTCTACACACTGACCAAGAGCCAACACCAAAGAGTAAGAGCTAAAACCAGAGTGAATGGTGAAAAACGGATTGAGTACATCAAGTTATTTAGTGCAGATAACATTAATACAGCATATCATATCAAAAATTAAATACACCCAATATAGATTTCTGAACTAAGCATTTCTGTAATTCTATTCACACTCCAATATTTGACTCTCAAAAACAGAACCATAAAAAATTACCATGAATTAAAAATATGAAAGCCAGTTATATGATATACTGTATTATGTCCAGGGCTTGAAAACTATGATGTAGTAATAAGGTATTAAGAATCTTTAAATTTACAGGTTAACTAAAATGTTTTGCACATTACTCATATGATTTGACCCTTGTTCCAAGATCTATCATCTATCTTACTCTGAATTTGAATTCCATAAATTTTCTCTTGGTAATAAGTCTTATCCTACATAATAGGTAAACTAATATAAAAGAAAATGCTTAACTAAAACACACTAACACAAAATTTTTTAAAAAAACTTTCAAAGTCCAAAGTTTTCCTTTTTTTTTTTAAACTGGGCCCACACACTTTGATATCATGGAGACAGAGATGTACTGTTATTACATAGCATGCCTTAGCTAGTCTATGAATGTAATTTAATTTCTTTATAAAACCAGAGTCAATTCTCTTAAGTTTTAAGGACTAGACATTTAACAACTCTAAAAAGCTTGCTGTAAATGTTCACACTGGTATTCAAAGATCTATGATAGCATCTAAAAACATCAGTATCAGGATTCTGCTTCCACTAACAATTCATTAAGAAAAGGGAGCATTTAAATCCTGGTCAGCATATTCATTAATTTATTAACTTAAAATTCAGTAATTCTGTCATATTTATGTGACTTCTTTGATTAAAATTGATAGTTACCAAAAGCAAATCAAGTAACAGTACATTGGGAACAAATTAATTATAAAATATGCCTTAGAAAATTTTACAAAATGGTATTAAAATAGTGATGTCTTGTCACAGTGGCTTTTTTAGATCCAAATAACCTGCTCATTTTTTTTCTGTCAAATTACTTTAACAGCCTAAAATGTAAAAAGAGAGAAAATGTAGTTAACAAATGGTTACACCAGGAAAACACTTGGGGGACTTGAGTGCTTGCTGGCCTTTAGTTAATGTCTAGAATCCCCTGTAGCTGCAGAGGACCCACTGTTTTTCAGTCATCTGGAAGGGTTTTGCATTTGCCTTCTCCACTACAAAAATCACACACACAAATAACAGAGAGAAGAATTTATTATTTAGAGATATTCTAGAAAATATAGCAGGAATGAACAAGAAAATCTGGCATAAAAACAAAATACCCAGTGCCCATCTGGCACCTAAGCTACAGGAAATCTTGAACTCTTTGCAAAACCAAAATCACTGCAACCCTTGGTATACTGGAATTCCATATGTATTTTTTTAAAAAATTATCAGTGAGAGGAAGCACTAAGGATATAGAACTAACCTAATCATTTAGTTAAAACAGAAATAACAGTCATGCATTTATTTGAATGTTACTCTATAAGTCTACAAGGAGTGAATCATTCACCTTCAGGGCTTTTTCATAGAACTTAACATTAAATTAACTAAGAACTAAGTAGAAGTATCTTAGGGAATTACAATTAAGAACATGGTTTTAATGAACTTAAAAATATTTTAAAAGAAAGCAAAAGTTAAATATCTTATAAAAACAGATCTGATTTCTACTTTTTGGAATTAAAAAAAATATAACTGCAAGTAAAAATTATAGACCACAGTATAACAAGGGTTTTGAAATGTTAATAGCTTAGATTTTTAACATGCTACTAACGCTCAGTCTATAACTATACTGAGGTAGATGGTCATCATAGGATGCCCATAGAGATAGTTAAACAAAGCACAAACCTTCTGCGTACGGTACGACTATCAAAGCTCTGTCAACGAATACAGTGTTTGTCAGATGCTGTGCCACAACTGCTGAATCTGGATCATGGAACTTAACAAAGCAGACACGGGATGAGACTGGCAAAGGTGAATCACTAAAAAATAAACAAGTAAGATAAAAGGAGAGAAAAAGAATGAGTTATAATACAAACATACATTTCACTAACACATGCATTCCAAAAGTAAAATGAGCAGATAAAAATACGTAATTGTAAATGTACTAGTTTAATTAACCAGTTCAAGAGAAAATGGCATTTCAAATAATTTTATGCCCACTGAACTCACGTAGCAAATTGCAGTGTAGATAAGTCTCATAGTTAAAGGAGATTTGGGGTATATATCACAAGAGACAGTCAATGCTTTTTTTTCGAAAAACCAATACCAAACATTTAAAAATATAAGTAACTTATTAGTTTTGGCTTAGAAAACTTTTCATTATGGTTAACTATTCAGAGCAAATACACATGAGTTTTTCACTTTAGGGACCAAAGAATATTTGGGAAATTTGCCAATTATTTGAAAATCCATGAGTTTTCTTGACCTACACAATAGAACTAGTTCCAGCTCCTATCCTCTTTAACCCACATGTAAACAAATTAAGAACTCCTAGGCTCTGTAAATAAGCAATGAAGTTTAGAGCACATTCAGAGGGAGAGAGGAAAAAACACTTATTGGAACAATACCTCACCCCACTAGTAACATTAAGGAAAATTCCAATAAGCAAGAGGCACTTTCTCAGCAAATTGCTTCTTTAGTAAGAAAAAAAAGTGCTAAGGTACATGCTATGGCAGTGTAAACAGGATAGAGAATGCAAGAAGCAGGGTGATTTTTTTTATATATAGGGTGCTCAAATTTCTGCCATGAAACTCCATGAAAGGAGACAGATTTAATAAATTGAAGCGGGGTTTGCTCCCCAACCACACATCGAAACCATCTGAAAACCAACACCCTAAGAAACAGTAATTACCCCTGATAAAAAATTAGAAAAATCTGTGGGAAATGAAAAAAAAAAAAAAAAAAAAAAAAAAAAAAACCCAGGCTCTTCACTCTACATCAATTACATCAAGATCTGCGAATGGGGTGGGAACACTTACTGCTGCAGCTTCTTAATTCTCCCTGATATCCTAACAATATATGTATTTATTTTTAGTTTACTTTATTAGGTAAGTTGTAGGTTTACAGAAAACCTACAGAAAAATCACACATAAAATACAGAGTTCCCATATACCACCCCGTCTTATTAACCCCTATCGTTAGTGTGGTAAATTTGCTACAAGTTATGAAAGAACATTTTTATAATTGAACTAACTATAGTCCCTCATTTACAATAGGGTTCACTGTGTTAGCTTGTCCTATTTTTTTAAATTCTAGTAACATATATACAATCTAAAACTCCCCCCCCTTTAACCATTCAAATGTATAATTCAGTTTTGTTAATTACATTCACAGTGTTGTGCTACTATTACCACCAAGCATTACCAAAACTTTAAGATCAACTCCATGGCCTGGAAAATCTATACTCTAGATTATGATTCTATGAGTTTGCTTATTCTAATTATTTCATATTAATGAGATTATACAATATTTTTCTCTTTGTGTCTAGCTTATTTCACTCAACATGACATTTTCAAGGTTCATCCATTTGTCACATATATCAGAACTTCATTCCTTTTTAAGGCTGAATAATATTCCACTATTTGTGCATACCACATTTTTTTTTAATCTACTCATCAGCTGATGGAAACCTGGGTTGCTTCCATCTTTTGGCAAGTATGAATAATACTGCTATAAACATCGGGGTACAAATAGCTGTTCAAGTATATTTTAATGTCATTAGAACTGGGCTTCCTTGTTAACTTTTCTAATAAATGAGACAACCTCAGGAATACATAAATTGCAATTACACCAAATTTGGCTACTGTAGGTATTTCAAAAATGTGTATTTGTTGTTGAAAAGAAAATTTTCTCATAATTTGGGAACTAACATGAAAATTTTTTCCTCATAATGTGAGGATTACCTTGAAGCTATATGGCCAGGGAAGTCAAACCTATTGGAACTTCCAATGTACATTTCCCTAAAGACTTACTGAACACAGAGATTAATCCAAAGTTCAAAGGAAAGCTGACAAGCTATTCCAATTCAATCTAAGTCACCTTGTTGTAGAAGCTTACTGCTAAATTATTTTGAAAGGGTACAGTGTGGTATGTGATTTTTTAAAAAATGTGACACACTCATTACTGTTCTAAAATTTAACAGTGGTGCACCCAGAATGAGTCTGAAACAGACAGACTATAAAAACGACCTAAATAAATGAAAGGACATTCCATCATGAACTGGAAGATTAAATATTGTTAAGATGCCAATTCTATCCAAAGCACTTTACAGATTCAATGCAATCCTAATAAAAATTCCAACAACTTTGCAGAAATAAAAAGGCTAATTATCAAATTTATGTGGAAGGGTATGGGGTCCGGAATAGCTAAAGCAATCCTGAAAAATGAGGTCAGAGGACTCACACTTCCTGACCTCCAGGCATATATCCCAAAGAACTGAAAGCTGGGACTCAGAGATAGTCACACACTGATTTCGTAGTGGCATTATTCACAAGTGCCAAGATGAAAGCAACCCAAGTGTATACCCAATGATAGATAAAACAAACTCAGAATCAGAATATAGAATATAGGTTACCATGGGACAGAGGGACAGGGAATAGGGGGTAAGACTTAACATGCAGAGTTTCTATTTGGAATGATGGAAATGTTTCGGTAAAGTACAGCACTGTGCACACAATTAACAGCCCTAAATTATATATTCTAATGTGGTTAACTAGGGGAAATTTTAGGTTATGTGCTACTAGAATAAAACATGATGATGCCCTGGGTGTTGTTTCCAATGTTTCTTAAAATTTCCTTTGAGAGTGATTTTAGAATCTTTTGGAATGCACAGAGAATATTCAGATTTCTGCTGTCCATTTCAAATTTACTTCTAAAGAAGGCTCAAAAAAAAATTTGATAGCATTCTCTTTCAGTTACCACTTTGACACTGTGCTAATCATTTCTGTTAAAAGAATTTTGAGCTTATAAACAAAGACATCTCCTAAGCCCAAATAAACAGGAGGTGTGCAACTTTCCCCCCAAAATTTGACTATGCTTACCACAAGGCCTGTGTTCCCTTTACTATGTTCCAAAGAAATACACTGTAACATGCTGCATCTTTTAAAAATTTTTTTAAAAAAGGAACCTAGTTCTTTCCTAAGCAAACTCCACAAGTTATTTATACTCATGTACCCAATAAACTATTTCTGGTCACTGAGAAGGTACTAATGAATTTTAACTTATCCAGTGTTATCGTAGCCTTCAGTTTCTGCACAACTTTAACAAACGCTTCACTGGTATTATGACCGGACACACACTCAATTTTTAATCTCCACTCTGAAATCTCATGAAAAACACTGATGTGAAGAATACATATGCAACATCAAGTTGATGCAACTTACAAGTTGCTTGGTTAAGAACTTCAATCAAGTGATAAACGAGGGTCACAACACTGGGGTTCAAAGCCTAATTTTTGACACTTATTGGTGTGGCTTACTCATTTGTAAAACAGGATCGAATACTTGCCCCCCCCCCTGCTTTGTAGGGACTGGATAAGCCTAATTTTTGACACTTATTGGTGTGGCTTACTCATTTGTAAAACAGGATCAAATACTTTCTCCCCCTGCTTTGTAGGGACTGGATAAGATAAAATAGGATACCACTTAGCATTCAGTAGACACTCAATGATCAATTTCCAATATGCATTTTAGGAACAACTAGACTCAAACTATGGTTTTCTTAAAAAAAAAAAAAAAAAGTATGGTACACTGATAGCTGCTTTCAAATAGCTACAGTATTGCCATACTGAAGAGGGGTTTTATATATATATATACCATTGTCAAGACAGTACTTTTCTCACTGGGTGAAATTACAGCAGATTTTGGATTGAAAGAACCAAGAAATACATGGATTCAATAATGAAATCAAGGAAGAAACCTTTTGACTTCTGAGCAGGTTGCCACTGAAATATTCAGCATAACACAAGTAATTTCTGGCCCCCAAATATGCATTTAGAACTTAAACTACAATTTCAGTAGGTGTAAGGTAGGTCTTGATCATATGTAAGTATTTTAAAAATGCCCTCCAGATGATGCCAATGTCCCTCCCCAAGGACCTCATATTCTAGACAAGGAAGGAAGTTAAACCTAACCTGTAAGTTGGTGACAGGTGCTATAAATAAAAACAAAGGAGTGTAAGTAAGATAAGAGCAGGGGTATTTTATTTTTCTAGTGTAGTCAGGGAAGACTTCTCTGATTAAGGTGACATTTGAGCAACAAAAGAAAGCAAACACATCGTGCACATACCTAAGAAAGGAGTTCCAGGAGGATATGAATGCCCTATTTAAAATACACACACACAAATACGTATATATAAGAAACTGGTGTCAAATGTGTTTACAATAGACAGAATTTTATGTAATCTGAGCCATTCAATCTTTTTTTATGAGTAAGAGCAAATATTTTTGAATGATGAACCCTTTTGGACCAGTAGGGGTCTACAGTACATCATCCAGCAAGCTACTATTGAAAACTATAGAGAACTTACAGAAATTGTCAATAAATTTATTCCCAAATTTTCAGATTAAACTAGCTATGGAGACAAACTAGTAAAAAATCAGTATTAAAGGAACATAAGTAGCCATCTACATAAATACCCTTCTAAACTGGAAGACCACTAAAATATTCTAACATTCACTATATTGTAACCTTGCTACATTTTCAGAAGAGAAAATGATCTGTATGTGGGAATATAAATAAAGGAACCAAAAAGCATAAACTTGTTAATATTTAACTCCTCCTCCCAAAACAGGGAAAGGAGTTCTCTTAATGCATAGAATCTAAGCTATCTTGTTCATGATGGAACTACTCCTTTGACTACAAAGTGAAAAGCCAGACTCGTACCTTGTGAATCCCTCTAGATCAGGGGTTCTTAACCTTTTTTTGTTCTACAGAACCCTTTGCCATTCAGGTGAAAACCACGAACCCCTTACTAAGTCCACACTAGATTGTGTATTATTTAATAAATACATCACACCCACATCAACACATCCCCACAAGAATGCTGTTGTTTTTTTTTTTAATTTAAATTCAAGCTCATGGACACCTTGTTAAGAACCCCTGCTCTAGATACTGCCCATGCATTAGTTAAAAGTTGAGCAAGAAAACTGCCCACACCCCTGTCATCTCTTTATAAATGCATCACAAAACAAGTATCTTTGGAAAATAAAGTCAGCTTTAATGTCAGCTACTGTAACAGAATTCTTAATACCCTGAGGGACTGTAAAGAAAGATGTCACATAAATCTAATAATATCTCAAATACCTAAGATAATAAAATTACAATAATCAAATGTGTCACTGACTTCCTCTCATTTTCTGCCATTTTACTGTTTATCAATAGTACTAACAACTTAATAAAGGGTATGTTGTGATTGAGAAAACTGAATCATAGCAAAACATCTATTTCTGTATGTTCACATTATACAAGCTATGTCTTTCATTACCAAAGCAAGTTGTCTGTTTAAATAACTATAAGAAAAACCTAGTTTCCAGAACTCTAAATCTCATGCAAATCATTATCTCTGAAACTTCACTTTCCCGGTATTTCCTTACAACTTAAAGACAACATAGCAGTTTCAAAACACTAACAATCATTTGAAAATACTTTAGATTGAAAATGAAGAAATATGCTAGTGTTTAATAAATACCTCTTTCTGATCAACTTTTACCAAAGATCCTATTGAGTAGAAACGCACATAAATTGATAAAAACTATTTATTACATCCACCAACAGTAGATTCGTTGAGGATTCCAATTTCCTATTTAGTATTTAAATGACATCACAAAAGTCCCAACATACAGTGGGTATTGTATACTGATGACATCTGAAATTTCAGTTTCACCAAAACTTCCCAAGAAGCACACGATTGTTTTATTATTTTATTCTAAACTTTATTATCCCTTTTCTTTTACTTCATAGCTTCTTTAATATTTTTTGTTTACAATTAATCCACTCATTTAATACCTTTGCAATAAAATTAAGATGAACGTGAAGCAGGACGAAAAAAAGCCATCCACTGTAATTCAAAACCTTAACATTCTATAAAATTCCTTTTCAAGAACAATTGTGAACTATCACAAATTGGTACATTATTTTAAACAAAGAAATAATCTAGGTTTCAGTTGCAACCCATTTTTTGTGATTATAAAAACTAAGTATTCGAGTTGAATTATTAGAAGAATATGACCTCTGAAATATATTCCCTGGGCCAGAATCATTCAACCACAATGTTTAGCAACAAGTAAACTACCACCTAGGAAGTTGAACATCAAATTAACATAGGAATGGACAAATTTTGTTAGCTTTCTTTCAAAGAACCCAAAGATACGAACATTTGATTTTTAAAGTGATTTTGAAGCATATACAATATATACAAAGTACAGTTTGTCTGGCTTTACATGCCCAAAGCAAAACTTCTTCCACGTTGGCACAATTTAGGAAAGAAAATGTCCTGAGACTAAGAGCCAGTGTTTCTACACCCAAAAGCCCTGGCCCTGCCTCTTTACATTATTTGTAGACCTAAAACGCAGACTCCTTCATAAGTAAATCCAACAACCAACCTTAAATAAAGCAACCTTCCCCAGGGGAAGTAGCTGTAAGGGCCTAGGGAAATCTTGTGGGTTAGGCCCAGGCTGGAAAGGCGTTAGCAAAAATCATGATGGTGGGCGATACTCACTCCGGCGGGAAGAGGCGCAATTCGTCGATCTTGCCTAGGAAACCGAAGAGAGTCCGCATCTGCTCAGAGCTAGCGCTCGGGGAGACATTAGTCACCTGGATTACCTCGGTGCCGCCGCCTCCGCCGCCGCCACCTCCGCCACCCGGCCCGCCGCTGGGGCCCGGGCCCGCAGTGCCGGGGACGACGGTGGTGTTGCTCATGGCGCTGCTCGTGTTCTCGCTCCTGCTTTAACACATCAAACACACAACAAACAGTGAGAAGGAAGGGGAAGAGGAACCGGTTCGCGGGAGAGGACAGAGGAGGGGTATCCGCTGCTACAGTCGCTGCTACCGCCGCCGCCGCCGTTTCTCCACCCCGCCGCACGCCGGGGGGGAGGGGAAGAGAGCGCGCGAGTTCGAGATGGCGAGAAAACAAACGGCCGCCCCCACCTCGGTTCCAACCACCTCACTCGCGGGCCCGAGCTCCCCACAATGCCTTGCGGTGTATGGGCGCGTCACCGTCCGTTCCGCCCCACACAGGCCCAGCAGGCCTCGCCCGCAGCCAAAGAAAAGCTAGAGAAACCGCGATAGGGGAAAGGCGTCATCCCAGCGCCCCCCACCCAACCATTTTTTAGAAGTGGAAGGTATTATATATATATATATATATATATATTTTTTTAAGTCAGAATTCACTCCACTGTAGAAAACGGTACACTGTAACAACTATTCTTATTAAAAGTGTCCACGATAATTTTATTTTCTTAAACACAGCGTGAGACATCTACAGATCTGAAGTTACCCATGAAATTTCCACCCTAGCTACCACGATTTCCCTTTCCACCACTATAACATATCCTGGAATACTTACTGTACATAAACTTTAGTAACATTAAATTTGTAACTAATTTGTCACTAAAACCTTCAGAAAAGATATATATCAATGTTAGATTTAATGCTTTATAATTTCACAAAAGTTGGCTTTTTATTGTGTCATATAACACAAAACTTACCATTTTAACGATTTTAAGAGTACACTTCAGTGGTATTAATTGCACTGATAGTTGACTTTAAAAAAGTACATTTACAGTACTTAAACATATTAAAGATACCTGAAATTTCTAAAGAAAAATTTGCTTTACATGCGTATTATTACAATAATTTTGAAGCATTTGACTATAAAAAGATAGATCCTTGCCTAATTTATCAACTTCTTCTGAACTGTTCCCTCACCTTCATCCAGTGTTATCCAAAGACTTGCAGTTCCCCAAACATGACAAACTCTTTCAATTCACTGTACCTTTACACAAGTTACCAAGTCCTCCCTTATTTTATCCAACTGACATCCTCAGAAGAACCTTCCTTCCCTTAGTGCCTTTACTTCTGCAAGCAGTTAAGGCTTCCTCTTCTCTGCATATATTTGTTATATTGATATGTCTCTTGCCCCTCCCCCAAAACTGTGAGCTTTCTGGGTCAATCCAGAACCTATCACAGTATCTGTCAGTCAGTGCCCCACATAGGTATGTTGAACACATGCATACATATGCCTAAATTATGGTGTCATTTATTTTAAGACACTTGCTAATTAAATTTTCTTGACCCTGAATATTTCTGGAGGCTAAAAGGAGAGGCCCTGTAGAATATCTACATTAGTGAATGGCTCTATGGCAGAATGAAGTTAAGGGTAATTTGTGAGAGATTAGCACACACTGTTACTAAGATTTGGATGCAGAGCCAATTGGCTAGGTTTGCTTACTAGCTAAATGACTTCTATTAGTTCTTAGAAAGGGATGGGGTTGATTGAATGTGAACTCAGCAAAATTACAAATTACAAGTGATTGCACTTCCTTCATAAATGTGTATCTGTGAATATAAAGAATGTCAGATAATTTATTTTCTCATTTTGAATCAGACATGTAACTGCCAATCACAGATTCTTAAAAGTTAAACCTTCATTAGGGCTGCCTACAATATGCCTAGAGGAGAAAGGTGTTCAATGATAAAAAGACAAATAGCATAAGGGTGGGGTTCATGCCTGTCTTACTCATTATATTCCCATTTTAAGAGGCGCGCACGCACACACACAACAAAATCACAAATTCCTTCATATATTATGCACCTACTATGTTCCAGGGATTTCCTAGCCACTAGGAATATAGCAGTGAAAAGAAAGGCAAGGTCCCTGACTGAATGAAACTTCAGGTCTAGTATGGCAAACTCTCAATAAACAAATACAAACATATAAAAAGGGTATAATGTGCTGTGATGAAAATTAAACAAGATAGAACATATGGGAGAAGATGAGCTGTGATCTGAATGAAAGCCTTCTGGAGGAAGATGTTCCCAGGCACAGGAAATAGGCCCTGAGGGTAAAAACAAGTTTGGAGCTTTCAAGATACAATAAGAAGACAGTCTGTAGACTGATTTCCAGTTTATAAAGCAGGGAGAGATTTATAAAGAGATCCTGTCAGTATAATGTGGAAAGTGAAATGAAAGAAGTATGCAAGGGGAAGAGTCGCTTTGCTTATCTTGGGGAGTGGGTCAGGGAAGGCTTCCAGTTTTATTTGGAATGATGAATATTATCAGTGTTACAAAGAGTTCCTGCTATCTCTAATTCAAAACAAAAAATAACCTGTCATTTTGGTCTAGATGGTCATATTATGGGAAAGTGCATGATATCTGATAACCTTTTTGAAATATGGAAAATAGCTTACAGAAGTCTCCGTAATACTCTGAAGGTCCAAAAGGCCTTACTGATTATAGGTAGGGAACTAGTACTCTCAGATTATAAGGCTAATGCTAAGAAAACTTTAAACTGTGCTGGATATTGACAGAAAAGTCTGTCAAAGAATACTAGAAAATAATACTTTATATAAATCCTTAAAGCATTACCCAATCCTCTTAGTCATATAATGATCAGCTTTAGTTTTTTCCATTCTCAAGCATAAAAGATCTTGTGTATTTTGATGGAACAAAATACAAACAAAAGACAGAATAGGACCTGGTAAATACAATCACTCTCCCCAGTAGACCCAGCATTCCCAGCAGATAAAGCAAGTCACCTTTTTTTTAAAAATTGTCTTTGTTCACACGAATGGAAAGGTAGGCTATTACTATGGCATACACTCAGGTATGCACACAAGAAATGCCTCGTGAATGAAGACAGAAATGTTAGATTTACAGGAAAATTTGAGGTAAATTCTCAAAAGTATTTAGTTTTACATATTTTTTTTCTAGTTACAGGGAGTAAGAAAAACTTAGGAAATAGATTACTGCATAGAAATCTGTAACTTTTAAAGACCCTATCTGCAGACCTGCAGATCTATTTTAATTTCCCATGTATTAAACAAAATTTTAAGTCCCTTTCTTCTGCCCCAATCTAAATGAAGGGTAGAGCATAATGGCTGAGTTAGCACTAGGACACACACACACATGCACAGCAGAAAAAAGTCTACTTAAAATTTATTTCCTATATGTAGAAGGTCACTCACAGAGCCTCCTACAGCATGCTGTGGGACAGCATTCAAGTGATGCTGCCTGGAGCATGGGAATGCTGTCTGTAGGATATACAGTGTAGTGCCTGGGTTCCTGGGATCCTGAGGAAACTGTTTCCTAAGGAAGAGGGGGACATTTGTATCCATGTAAATTCCTAGAGCCACACGTACATGCTCCAGACAAGACACACAGGTAGAATGAATCAGGGAGGCCCATATACTTTGGTCTGGAGCTATACTAGCAGGATAGGATACAAGCTTAAGGAACAGACACCGTGGGTTTAAATTCCAATAATAACACATCATTGGAATGTCCAGGTTTCAACAAAAGATTACAAGACATACAAAGAAAAAGGAACTGATGGTCCAGGCAAAGGAGAAGATTAAAACATTAGAAACAATCAATGAGGAGGACTCAGACCTAAGATACCCCAAAGACTAACAAAATTGTTCCTAAAAATGCTCAAAAAGCTAAAGGAAGCCAGGAAAATGATAAACACAAAGAGAATATCAAAACAGAAATGGAAAATATGAAAAGGAAACAAAGAGTTGAAGACCAGAGTAACAGAAATAAAAAATTACCTAGAGGGGTTCAACAGCAGGTTGGAGCTGGCAAAAGAAAGAATTAGTGAACTTGAAGATTAGACAATTGAAATCATGCAGACTGAGGAGCAGAAAGAAGATAGATGAAGAAAGTGAAGAGCATGAGGAACTTGTGGGACACTATCAAGAGTACTGATATACACATTGTGGGAATCCCAGAAGGAGAAGAGAGAGAGAAAGGCTCTGAGAGAATATTAAAAGAAAAAACGGCTGAAATCTTTCCAAATTTAATGAAAGACACAAATATATACATCCAAGATGCTCAGCAAACTCCAATCAGAAACAGACCCACACTGTGCCATGGTATAATCAAACCATCGAATACCAAAAATAAAGAGAGAGGGAGCGGATGTGGCTTAAACTGTTGAGCGTCTGCTTCCCACATAGGAAGTCCCGGGTTCGGTTCCTGGTGCCTCCTAAAAACAAAAAAACAAACAACAAGCAGACAAACGAAAAAACCAACTCAGGGGAGCTGTTGTGGCTCAGTGGTTGAGCGCCGGCTTCCCACATACGAGGTCCCAGGTTCAATCCCCGGCCCCGGTACCTAAAAAATAAATAAATAAATAAATAAAAATTTAAGAAATAATAATAAAGAGAGAATTCTGAAAGCCATGAGAGAAACAAAGTGCCACATACAAGGAAGCCTCAATAAGATTAAGTGCCAATTTCTCATTGGAAACCATGGAGGCAAAAAGGCAGTGGGGTGACCTATTTAAAGTGCTGAAGCAGAAAACTGCGAAACCAATAACTCTATGCTTTGCAAAACTGTCTTCAAAAATGAGAGAGAGATTAAGACATTCCCAGATTAAAAAAAAAAAAAAAAAAAAAGCTGAGGGGGAAGCGGATGTGGCTCAGGCAAGGGAAGCAGATATGGCTCAGGCGACTGAGCTCCCACCTACCACATGGGAGGTCCGTGGTTCAGTTCCCAGTGCCTCCTAAAGAAGACAGCAAGCTGGCATGTAGGGCAGGCGTGGCAAGCTGACACAACAAGATGACGCAACAAGAGACACAAGAGGAAAAACATAATGAGAAACACAACAAAGCACGGAGCAGAGGTTCCTGGTGCCTCCTAAAGAAAACGAGCAAGACAGCAAGCTGACACGATGGGCAGGCATGGCAAGCTGACAAAAGAAGATGAGGCTACAAAAGACGCAAGAAGAAAAAACATAATGAGAAACACAAAGTAGAGAACAGAGGTTGCTCAAGCAATTAGGTGCCTCCCTCCCACATGAGAGAACCTGGGTTCAGTTCTCAGGTGCCTCCTAAAAAACAGCACACAGCAAGTGCAAACAACGAGGGGGTGGGAAGAAATAACTAAATAAAATCTTAAAAAAAAAAAAAAAAAAA
>JAQZBX010011065.1:0-34359 GCA_029593785.1 Cabassous unicinctus | reverse complement strand
ATGGACACAGAGAGTTGCCCAGTGAATGGACACAGAAAGAGCAAAAACGGGGGCGGGGGGTAAAAATGAATAAAAGTAAATAAATAAATCCTTAAAAAACGCATAGGGGAGGAAGATTCAGACTATAGTTAGTAGTAACACTTTGACGATGCTCTTTCTTGATTTGTTAACAAATGTTTCACAACAATGCAGAATGTTTGGCGCGGGGGTGGGGAGGTGATGTGTGGGAGCCCTATATGATGTTATGTATGTTTGTTTTGTAAGATCATGATGTTTACTGATAACTTATAGCTTAAATATGTTCACGTATGAATGATATACTTCAATAAATTGTTTTTTTTAAAAAAAGAAGAAAGACTTCAAAGCAGAGACCTAATCTCAAAACTGGAAGAACTAGAAAAAGAAAAGCAAACTAATCCCAAAGCAAGCAGAAGGAAGGAAATAACAAAGACTAGAGCAGAGAGAAATGAAATAAAAAATAAAAATAAAAAAGCAATAGAAAGAATCAACAAACTAAAAGTTGGTTCTTTGAAAGGAGCAATAAAACTGACAAACCTTTAGCTAGACTGACAAAAATAGATGATACAAATAGTGAAAATCATAAATGAAAAGGGAGACATTACTACTAACTCCACTGAAATAAAAAAGACTATAATATTCTACTATTCTTAATAGAATAACTGTATAACAATAATTTAGATAACCTAGATGAAATGGAAAATTCTTAGAAACACACAAACTATTTACATTCACTTTAGGAGAAATCAAAGATCCCAACAAACCAATTAATAGTAAGGAGATTGAATCAGTAATCAAAAACCTCCCAACAAAGAAAAGCCCAGGATCAGATGGCTTCATAGGAGATTTCCATCAATCATTCCAAGAAGACTTAACTCCAATTCCAATCAAACTCTTCTAAAAAATTGAAGAGGAGGGAACACTCCATAACTCATTCTACAAGGTCAACATCATCCTCATACCAAAGCCAGATAGAATTACCACAAGAAAAGATAACTACAGACCAATATCTCTTATAAATATAGATGCAAAAATCCTCAACAAAATACTATCAAACAAAATCCAACAGCATTTTAAAAGTATTATAAACTTTATTCAGGTGGAATTTATCCCTAGTATGCAAGGTTAGTTCAACATAAGAAAATCAATTAGTATAATACAGCATATTAACAGAATGCAGGAAAAAATACATATGACAATCTCAATTAATGCAAAGAGGGCATTTGACAAAATATAGCACCCTTTCTTGATAAAAACACTTAAAACACCAGGAATAGAAGGAAGCTTTCTCAACATGATAAAGGGCATATATGAAAAGCCCACAACAAACATCCTACTTAATGGTGAAAGATTGACAGCTTTCCCTCTAAAATCAGGAAAAAGACAATGATGCCCACTGTTACTACTATTATTTAGAATTATACTGGGAGTTCTTGACGAGCAATTAGGCAAGAAAAAGAAATAAAAAGCATCCAAGTTGGAAAAAAAAGAAGTAAAATTTTCTCTATTTGCAGATGATATGATCATCTGCAAATAGATACATAATACATACATACATAAAACCTGAGAAATCCACAGTAAGGTTCCTAGAGCTAATAAATGAATTCAGCAAAGTGCCAGGGTACAAGATCAACACCCAAAAATCAGTAGTATTTCTGTATACAAGCAATGAACAACTAGAAGGAAAAATCCATTTAGAATCCAGTATCTAGGAATAAATCTAACCTGGGACTTAAAGGACTTGTACACAAAAATAAACCATGAAACATTGCTGAAAGAAATCAAAGAACTAAATAAATCAAAAGCCATTCTGTGTTCATGGATTGGAAAACTAAACATCATTAAGATGTCTATACTAAGCAAAGCAATTTATAGATTCAGTGCAATCCCAATAAAAATTCCAACAACTTTCTTTTCAGGAATGAAAAAGCCAATCATCTTCTTTATATGGAAAGGTAAAGGGCTCTGAATAGCTAAAGCCACCTTGAGAAAGAAGAATGAAGTTGGAGGACTCACACATCCTGATCTTAAAACTTATTGCAAAGCAACAGTAACCAAAAATACATGGGGGAAGTGGATGTGGCTCAAGCAATTGGGCTCCCATCTACCATATAGGAGGTCCAGGGTTTGTTTCCCGGGGCCTCCTGGTGAAAAGCAAGCTGGCCCATGCGGAGTGCTGGCCCGTGTGGAGTGCTGGCGCAGCAAGATGACACAACAAAAAGAGACGCAGAAGAGAGACACTAAGAGATGCAGCAGAACAGGGATCCAAAGTACTGCAAGAGATTGAGCGGCCTTTCTCCACTCTGGAAGGTCCCAGGATCAGTTCCTGGTGCCACCTAAAGAGAGGACAAGCAGACACAGAAGAACACACAGAAAGCAGACAGAGAGCACAAAACAATGGGGGGGAGGTGGATGGAGGGGTGCGATGGGGGCAGAAATAAATAGATAAATAAATCTTTAAGAACAGAACTGAGAGCTCAGAAGTCAATCCTCATATTATGGCCAACTGATTTTGACACAGAAGCAAAGACCACTCAATTGGGAAAGAATAGTCTCTTCAACAATTATTGTTGGGAAATTGGGATCTCCATTAAAAAAGAGAAAGAAGGAGGATCCCTACCTCATACCATCTAAAAAAAACAACTTAAAATGAATCAATGTCCTAGAAGAAAACATATGGAAGCATCTTCAGGGCATTGTGTTAGGCAATGGTTTCTTAGAATTTACACCAAAAGCACAAGCAACAAAAGAAAATTAGGTAAATTGGATCTCATCAAAATTTAAGAAAAAAAAAATTGTACCTCAAAGGACTTTACCATGAAAGTAAAATGACAACCTACATAATGGTAGAAAATATTCAGAACCACATATCCAGTAAAGGATTAATATCCAAATTATATTTTTAAAACCTTCAATTTAATAATAAAAGACAAACATCTCAGTTTAAAAATGGGTGAAAGACTTGAACAGATATTTCTCCAAAGATGATATACAGATGGCCAGAAAGAACATGAAAAGAGGCTGAACATCACACTAGTCATCAGGGAAATATAAATAAAAACCATAATGAGATATCACTTCACAACCATTAGAATGACTGCTATTAAAAAAATGGAAAATAACAAATGTTGGAAAGGATGTGGAGAAATAGAAGCAGTCATTCATTGCTGGTGGCAATGTAAAAGGGAGCAGCCACTATGGAAAACAGTTTGGCAGTTCCTGAGCAGGCTAAGTATAGAACTACCATATGACCTGGTAATTCCACTACTAGGTTTATACCCCAAAGAATTGAAAGCAGGGACTCGAACAGATATTTGCACATGGATGTTCAAAGTGGTATTATACACAATTTCCAAAAGATGGAAGCAACCCAAATGTCCATCTACCTATGAATAGATACATAAAATATGGTATATACATACAATGGAATATTATTCATCTGTAAAGAGGATTGAATTCCTGATACATGCAACCACATGGATGGACCTGGAAGACATCATGTTGAGTGAAATAAACCAGGCACAAAAGGACAAATATGGTATGATCACAATGATTTGAAACAATTATAATAAGCAATCTCATAGTTAGAATCTAGACTATCAGGTACCAGGGGATGGGGTGGGGATATGGAATGGAAGTTAAGGTTTAAAATGTACAGGGTTGCTATTTGGAATGATAGAAATGTTTTGGTAATGGATGGTGATGATGGTAGCACAAAATTGTGAATGCCATAAACAGCACTGAAATACATATCTGAATGGTTAAAAGGAGAAATATTAGATTTTATATATGATAACAAAATATTTTTTTAATTAATGGAATTATGCTCACAATGACCCGTAAATTAAACTGTGGACTTTAATTAATAGTACAATTATAAAATTGTGCTATTACCAATTGTAACAAATGTTCTATACTGAAGCAAGTTTTTGTTGGTGGGTTGGTATATGGAAATCCTGTATTTTATGCATGATTTCTCTAATAAAGAAGAAAAAACGATCTACAAAAAAAGCTTAAAAAATAGTAATCTATCAAATTGCTCCAAAAATTTTTAGAAGCTCCTCTAAATTTCTGTACTCATCACCAACTGATACCAAACATTTCCTCATTTGACATTGGTCCGTGGACCACATTTTGAGTAGCACTTCTCTAAGCCTTTCTGTTTCTGAACCCAATTTCATAGTGTGATATATTTGAAAATGAATTGAGTCTATGAGATCAAGGGTTGTTATCACTCTTACCAAGTGTATTAGCCTGCCAAAGGGCTGTGATGCAAAGTACCAGAAATCTGTTGGCTTTTATAAGGGGTATTATTTAGGATAAAACAAAATAAAGTTACAAGACCATAAAAAGTCCAACTCAAGGTTGCTTTCTCACCAAAGTCAATTGCCACGTGTTGATGCAAGATAGTTGCAGATCTCTGACTGGTCTCTGCCTTTCCCTCTGGGCTTCCTCTTCCTCTTGAAGCTCCGTGGGCCCAGCCTCTTGAAGTTGCATGCCTAAATAATCTGTAGTCCTCTCTCTCCTGGCATAGGACTTGTTTCTTTCTGGGCCTTCTATATCAGTCTTGGCCTTTCTGCTCTTTGCGCAATTTTAAAGCTACCAGGCAAAATGGTTAATCTCTCCCCAGGACTTCAGCTGTTTGAGCCTTCTTTCTGTCACATGGCAGGATAAAAAATGACACAGCTTTCTCTTCTTGTGTGTCTATCTGTCTATGTCACTGTCCGTTTATATCAGATCCGGCAAGGGGGTACGGACTCAACCTGAGTCAAGCCCACTGACATAGTCAAATCAAAAAGCTCTAATCTTTATGCATATGTATTTATATATCATTTTACAAATATTGGTATGTATTGCGAAAAATTTGATTTTTACCTGCAATTAAAAAAAAAAGAAAAGAAAATACATCTAAAGAATAATAAAAAACAAAAACAAAAAAAACTCTAATCTTAACAGGTAATCGAATCAAAGACACCTCAGCTGAATTTAATACAATCAAAGGGTATCACACCCAGAGGAATAGATTAGTTTACAAACATAGTCTTTCTCTTTTTGAGATTCATAAAATAATCTCAAACTGCCACACCAAGATTTAAAGCTTATGTACAGTGCACAGTATCTAATTCTCAATTTCAAAATCAATAAAAGACACTGGCATTTCTGATATATAAAATGAAGTGAAAAAGTGAAGGGTTCCATTTTGTAAAATCAACCAAGGCACACTCTATTTTTAATCCAGATTCATATTTCTAGATCTTGATCCAAATTTATTATAATCAGAAGAGAATGCAAGTCCAAAAGCCCTCAGGTATAATACAAAAGGTGGCAGCTGTGTACTACAGAAATGACAGAAAGAGTGGTTCATTTAACAGTTCTGACATAAAGGAAGAAGGAAAACAATCCTTTGGGATGCAAGGAAACAACAGCAAACCCTGCTGAGGACTACTTTATCCCCCAAATCTTAATCTCTAAACTTCCAACCTTTGTCCTTAGACTTTTATTGTTCCCATTTGCATGCCCTTAAATCTCACACCAACTTTTCTGCTCTCTTCTCAATACCACAGGTGCCTTGTCATGCTGAATCTTCCCTGCAACAGCCCTGTCTTGGTGTTCTAGAGCAGCTTAACCAAGTACCACAAATTGAATGGCTTAAAACAACAGGAATTTATTGTCTCACTGTTCTTGAGGCATAAGCTGAAGATCAGGGAAGTCAAATGGCTTATGCCAGGTCTTACCCTTGGTGGCAGAGCTAGAACTGAGACTCAGACTCCTTCCACTACCAGTGCTTCTACATATTTCCACTGAAGTACCCTTAAAGGCATAGGACAGTGAAAGTATATACTGAGGGATCTAAGATCAGAGTCCAAAGTAACTCCTTGAATTTATCCTAAGAATGTAAGCATATTTGATGTTTTCATTCATAATATATTTGGGCTGGATTTAGTTCAAACGTAAATCTCTGAATAAACTAGATTTCTATTATAAAGTATCATATGTATTCTAAGGACTTCGGCATTAGACAAACCTGTGTTCAAATCTTGGTTCAAAGATTTATTAACTTGAAATTAATAAAATTGTATAACCCTTCTATGCTTCAGTTTACTTGTGTTTAAAATGAGGACACCTAAGTTTCTATCCCAAAGAGTTTTGTGAAATTAAAAGAAATAACAGTTGTAAAACTCTTGGAGTAGTGCCTCGCACATAAAAAATGGCCAATAAATGGCAGAGGTGATTGTTATCCTCACTGGGGAAGATTTTGGTGCCAACCTAAAATTGAGAGCCAATATTATGTGCTGCTTTGACATCTGAAACTCAGAAAGCCTTGAATGGCCTAGCTACAAATTCCCCTCCCAATGGATAAGGCCCCCATAACCAAACAACCTTCCTTATCAAGGGGACCTAGTACAGTTCCCTTTTTATCTCTGAGAAGCAGGTTTCAGTTTCCTGGCATCCATTGGAATTATTCAGACAAACCAATCACATTCTCTTGCAGGAAACATGGGCACCCCACCCTCTTGATACTACAAAGCCTGTCTGTCATGGTCCCTGGCTTTTCACTGTTTCCAGTCACAACTCCCACGTGGTCCTGAGTGGCATGCCGTGTCCTCCTCCCCTGGGCTTTGGGTACATTACTAATATTAGGTTGGTGTGAAAGTAATTGCGGTTTTGCATTGTTGAAATTTTCCGTTTGATATTGGAATACATTTTAAATAAATGTGGTTATATTATACATCATTTTAATGTGCATTTCTCACTTTATGTTTTTTTGCTAATGACTTAGTACTTGCTGTTTATTTTATATTTATTTTGGACTCTGGAAATGATGTTAGACAAAAAGCAAATTCGAATGATTTTCTTATTTGAGTTCAAAATGGGTCGTAAAGCAGCAGAGACAACTGCAACATCAACAATGCATTTGCCCAGGAACTGCTAATGAACGTACAGTGCAGTGGTTGTTCAAGAAGTTTTGCAAAGGAGACGAGAGCCTTGAAGATGAGGAGCATAGTGGCCAGCCATCAGAAGTTAACAACAACCAATTGAGAGCAATCATTGAAGCTGGTCCTCTTACAACTACATGAGAAGACTTCAATGTTCACCATTCTACAGTTGTTCAGCATTTGAAGCAAACTGGAAAGATGAAAAAGCTCAATAAGTGGGTGCCTCAAGAGCTGACCAAAAATCCAAAAAATCATCGTTTTGAAATGTCATCTTCTCTTATTCTATGGAACAACAAAAAACCATTTCTCCATTGGATTATGACGTGCGATGAAAAGTGGATTTTATAGGACAACTGGGGATGACCAGCTCAGTGGTTGGACCAAGATGAAGCTCCAAAGCACTTCCCAAAGCCAAACTTGCACCAAAAAAAGGTCATGGCCACTGTTTGGTGGTCTGCTGCCGGTCTGACCCACTACAGCTTTCTGAATCCTGGCAAAACCACTACATCTGAGAAGCATGCTCAGCAAATCGATGAGATGCACCAAAAACTGCAATGCCTGCAGCCGGCACTGGTTAACAGAAAGGGCCCAATTCTCCACGACAGTGCCTGACAGTATGTTGCACAACCAACACTTCAAAAGTTGAACGAATTGGGCTACGAAGTTTTGCCTCATTCACCATATTCACCTGACCTCTCGCGAACTGACTACCATTTCTTCAAGCATCTTGACAACTTTTTGCAGGGAAAACGCTTCCACAACCAACAGGATACAGAAAATGCTTTCCATGAGTTCGTCGAATCCCGAAGCACAGATTTTTACACTACAGGAATAAACAAACTTATTTCTCGTTGGCAAAAATGTGTTGATTGTAATGATTTCTGTTTTGATTAATAGTGATGTGTTTAAGCCTAGTTATAATGATTTGAAATTCACGGTCTGAAACCGCAATTCCTTTTGCACCAAACTAATAGACTGCTCTCTATCTCATCTGTCCACTATTGGGTGTCGTGTGTTCCTCTATCATGTGTTTGACCATCCCCATAACCATAGGGTGGGAAACCATCCCTCACCAAAGTGGTAAATAGGAAGCAATTAAAACAATAACAATAAACCCTGGGACCCTTGATTTTACAAACGGTGCAAGTTGGTCTTCAAGACCTTTGATGAATTAGTGTCTGCCTTTTCATCAATATCATTTCAGCTTACATCCAACGTAAAATTTTTTTATCTGAGCTGTTCAGCTTTACTTCATAGGTGACTTGGTCATTCACATTATGATATATGAAACTAAAATCAGATGACATTTTTGGCCTGCTTTAAGCCTTTCTCCAAGCTCTTAACATGGCAAGCAATGCGCCCTTCCATAAAAAAGCAACCTTAAGCTATTTTCCCTGTCACGTCCCACCTTACACTTTATGTTTAATATTTATGTTTAAATAATATTTTAAATAATATTTAAAGCTTCAGATTTTTGGTCATTTCATTCCATCTGCTTAGAGCATTGTTCTTGGTTTTCTTCACTTGGATAATTTCAGTTACAATTCAAGAGTCAGAACAAACATAACCTCCTCTAAGAAGCCTTTACTGATTTGAAGACGTGAGTGAATGCCCCTTGTTGCTTACCTTTAAGAAACAGCATGGCTTTATATCTTTCTCCTCGTCTGTTTTCAGGGCAAAATTGTCTTGACCAAGCCCATACTTTCACAAACTTGCTGACTTCCAGGAACTTAGAGGCAGCCATCAATGCCTGGGGTAGACCTGACCAGACCTATTAATCCTGTTTATAGGAGCAGTTATCCTTAGGCACACTACTGCCCACTGTCCATTAGTCCATATACTTTAAATACTTCCACACTTAGCTCAAAATCAGCTCTCACTCTGTACTTTAATTCACATTGTGGCCACGCTCTGTGTTTAAAAATTATGTAATTTTTATAAAACACAATTATAAATACAAAGGAAAAAATTCAAATTACACTCTCTCAGAGAATGTGCAATTACTTTTAAGACCACTTTTAGCAGGACAACTTAACCAGGTTACTTTGAATTTAGAATTTTTTCAATAGCTTTAAAATAGGATTTGGAATATGAATGAACTCTGCATAGAGGTGACATAAGGTATACCAGGAGTCATTTGTTATATAGCTTTGACTGAATTCACCTATTCTCACAACCTCTCCATTTTCTTGCCCTGGCCTTGGTCAAACTATTTGGAAAGAGAATTAAACCTTCTAGGAATAAAAAAATTGATTTTTAGCAAGGCTTCATGTATTCAATGACATTTAATTACCATTGGAGAAGTGAGAATTTCTGCAATTTTCTCTGGTAATCTGCCCCCTGTGATTTAATTCATGACAATTTCATTGTGAAAATGCCTTGCAATTCTTTAAAATAAATGATGGCAGAATAAAATTGCTAATTTCAGAGTGAACATTTTAAACTTTCTCGGCCTGCCTGATATTTTAGGAAAAAAACCGAGGATGAATCAGTTTGCTATGTAATGATGAATTTGGGGGTTGAGAATTAGCCAGGAATTTTATTTTAGCAATATTTTCTTTTGCTTCATTCTTCCCCGAATACTCTGGGGAGTCAGGCATGACCACTGGGAGTATTTTGCAACCCATCTCATGTCCACGATCCATCATTTCTAACAATCCTGGTTTTTCTTTCTTCAGAGTTTTCATATATTTCATGAGAATTAGATATTAATTTTCTCTGCTTGAAGAAATACTCATGTTATGACCAGGTATATCTACAAGTTTAAGATAATATGATTTGCTTTATGAAGAAAAAACTTGTGTATTTGCAGAAAAATAGGAGAGAAAGTTAAGGCAAGGCCTATATATTCATTCTCTTCTCAAACTTCTAAATGTTGACATGATTCCATGAGAATGTGCTTTATTGTCCAAATTCTTGGCTATCTAGTTGGTTCTCAGAAGAACTTAATTTTCATAATCCTTTCAAGCATAAAAATTACTTTGCTCTAGAGAATTCAGTCATGTGAGTTTATTTGTTGCTTTCCTCAAGAGTAGTATCTGAAGAATACCCATCCTTTGTCCTCTGATACCTTTGATGAAGACTTGAACCCCAAGTTTTTACATAAATCCATTCTGCACAATGGCATCTGGCTATTCTTCTTATGGCATCATACTTATAATACTATGCCCGTAGACAAAAGTGATATACAATTCAAAGCTGAGTACATTAAGGTCCTGAAACATAATGCAGACAGCCAGGACTATAGGTTGCAGAGCAGGAAGGGTGGCTTTCCACTGCTGTGATAAATCAATGTTGCCTAGAAGAGGGGACTTTATATGGACCTGTTTCTTTATTTGTTCCTGAGTAGTATTCCACTTTGTGAATGTACCAATTCAAATTTTTTTATCTTCTTACCTGTTAATGAACAATTGGTTTGTTTTCAGTTTCAGGATATTACAAACAAAGTTTCATGAATATTCTTGTACAAGTCTTTGTTTGGACACATACTTTTGTTTCTCTTAGGTAAATATCTAGGAATGAAATGGTTAGGTTGTATGGTAGGTGCATGTTTAACGTTTTAAGAAGGAGCAAATCTTTTCTAAAGTGGTTGAACCATTTTATATTCTCACCTGCTGTCGAGGAAATTACCAGTTGTACCACATTCTTGTCAACACTAAGTATCATCAGTATTTTTCACTTTAGCCATTCTTGTGAGAGTTTAGTGAATTTCATTGTGTTTTAAATTAATATTTCTCTAGTGCCTAATGATGTTAAATAATTTTTCAAGTGCATATTTTCTATCCATATATTCTATTTTCAAAGAATCTATTCAAATCTTCTCCCCTCTTTTTATTGAGTTATTTTAATGAGTTATAAAAGTTCTTCACATATTTTATATAAAATTCAGATATATGTTTTGCAAAAATTTTATCCCAGACTGTGGCTTGCATTTTCATTTTCATAAATGTCTTTTGAAGGGAAAACCTTTAGTTTTGATGATACCCAAGTCATGGTTATTTTCTTCTATAGTTAGTGCTTTTATGTCTTAAGAAAGCTTTGCCAAGCCCAAGGTCACTAAGATTTTCTCCTCTGTTTTCTTCTAGAAATTTGAGAGTTGCAGTTCTCAAATTCTGATCTATGTAACATTTTTAATTAATGTGGATATTGGTGTGATTTAAGATAACAGACATTTAATCTCTTGCAGTTCTGGAGGCTAGAAGTCTGTAATCAAGGTGTTGGCAGGCCGTGCTCTCTCTGATGGCTCTAGGGGAGGATCTTTCCTAGCTTCTTCCTAGCTTCTGGTAGGGCCCGGCACTCCTTGACACCCCATGGCTTGTAGCTGCATCACTGCAGTTTCTGCCTCTGCCTTCACATGGCCTTTATCTGTGTCTCTTCCCCTCTTCCTATGAGGACACACATCATATTGGATTAGGGCCCACTCTAATTCAGCATGTCCTCACTGTCCTCACCTTAACTTGACTATACCTGCAAAAACCCTATTTCCAAATAAAGTCACATTCTGAGGAACTGAGGGTTATGGTTTCAACCTACCTTTTTGGGGGGCACAGCTCAAACCACACTACCATCTAGGTTACAACTAAGGGTTTGTGAATACTAGGTTATATAATTCAGGAAATTATCTGTTGACACAAACAATACTAGGAAAGTTCAAATTTAGTAAGGGAAGACAGAGACTGGGGCATGTCACATGAAGTCTTGTATTCAATTTTCACTTAAATGCATGTGGCACAAGGTACACTAGAGAGAAGGTGGGAATGGTTGGGAAAAGCAGGGATGGGGCAAACTCCTTACATCTCATGAGCCCACAAAGAGCTCTCAAAATATGATCAAGACTATATAAGTCAATCTTGCTAGACTTATATATCATGAAATAGTACATACAATCCCCTGCACTTCCCCAAATTCTGCAATCTGGCTGTTGAGAAGTGTCCAGAGTAACTGGATAGCAAAGCCACCTATAAAGTACTAAAGACCATGTAAACCAGTGTAAAAACCCAAAGGAAACGAAGCTACTTGATTGTCTTTTCAAAATATTTTGTTGTTGTTTTTTAATTAAGCAGACATCTGTCTGAGTAGATAGTTTGGTACCAGCAGGGAAGCAAAAGAGTTTTATTTGGTAACCTGAAGTAAGTTAACCTCAATAAAATTGCAATTTACTGCCAAAATCATTGCAACTCTGCTTGCCTCCTTCCTATAGAGATCTTGAAGGCAAGGAAAGTTTTTATTGATTCCATTTTGAAACTTCCTTCCCTGTTTTCCTCATATACCATAGAAATGTCCTGAAAACTCTAATACAATGCTACTAGAAGCAAAATAAATAATTTCTCTTACAAAATAACTATTCTTTAAATGGAGATTTCAACAGTTGCAGGAATCAAGTATAGTAAAGCACTGTAATTGATTAAAGTAATTTTAATAACCACTATATAATGTAATTATACTGGTATTTAATAATGTAAGTGTATAAGTAAATGTGAATTTGTTCTTTATAAAAGTGTAAGAGATTTCATATGACTACATTATTTATTGGAAGAAATTCCTTTTTTTTTGCATCAATGTTTTGTTTTGAGAATTATGGTCACTATATCTGAATAGGCTAAGGCAATTAGTAATACCTCTTTAATAAATCCTAATTGAGAAATGTCCAATCACGGCATATCTTGAAGGAACAAACACCAGCTTTTGAAGCCACTGAAAACACAGAAGACCCATAAGACAAATAGCTGCAAAGTAGAAGATGCCTGAAACAGGATGAAAACCACAGCAGTAAATGGCAGGTGGAAACAGACTTGGCTTGCTCCTGCGTACATGTGAGCTACTTTCTGCACATCCCCAAGTCCTTTGGAAAACGGGAGCAGGGCAGGGAGCTGAGATTTGCATCCACGTATGAGGGCAAGAGCAAGAGGTTACAGTCATTATTGCTTGTCCCAAAGTAAAAAATAACCATACGATCTGTGCTTCCAATACTAGCTTTGTGCATCGGTGTGGATTGTCAGAGGGTCCTAGGAAAGGGCCAACCCCTCACTGTGCTCGCTGGTACAATTAATACTTTTTCTTACCCATTGGATTGGATTCTGCCTGAAATTTTACTTCTAGTGTTTCATGTAGCACCTCCCCATATCTGCTTTTGTTATCAGTAATATCTCAGTGTAAATAGAAGATTTGAAGCAGCTTTTTGAGACTCCAAGAGAGGTGGTGTTCGGGGTAAGGGGTAGCAGGAGAAAATGGGGATCCGGTGAGGAAAAAGACAAACAGCAACACAGGGCATCAGGCAAGGACAATAGGAAGGCTGAGAATCCTAATGCCAAAGAGCTCTGCCTGAAGAGCTTCCTCTTACCTCTTCCTCCACACTCCTGAAATAAAACCCCATTACCAAATGTGCAGCTCTGCTACTTAATTCAGTGTTTGTTCACATCTCCATCCCCTCTTCTTATCTGGAAGTTCTTCCAGAGCAAGAATTGTGGCAGATGGTGGGAGCTTGGTTTAACCAATAAAGTAATTTTAAAAACACTGATTTCCAAGTTTTATTGAGGCTCTGATCCTACTAGAATGTCCTTAGAAGTCAGTCATAATAATCAGTGTTTAATCTCAGAGGAGGGGTGGTGGTGGTGGTGGTGGTGGTGGTGGTGATGGTGATGATGATGGAGGAGGCTATAGTTACAGAGGGGAATGAATATTTTATCCATAAAGACAAAATGCTGCTGCTGCTCTTGTTTTTTCCCAGAGTATCTAAATCGCCAAATTCCATTATCTTAGAATGTTGCTTGAAAAATTTCTCATCTAGCCATCATGAAAATTGGTTCATATTCAGACACCCCCACCTGGAATCCATGTTCTTCTCTGTAGCAGACTTTGTGATTATCTGCTCAGAAACAGCACCCCAATTTTCTGGGAGAGAACCTGTTCTTCCTCATGGTGAATCCTGGGCCACGAGTCCCTCCCGGCTTCTGGGGCACTATATTTGTTGTTTATCTTTAAAACACAGCCAAGTGGTTTCTTCCCACTTTAATGGAAGGTATAATTTAGAACTAAGAGACTGTAATGCCCATGGCTTTTAAATAGATTATTTCTTTGTTTTGATTATTTTGAGAGTACATATGTTTCAGCTCCTAGGTAAATTATAGGCTTTTAAGGCTTTGTATAGTTATTCCATTTTTAAACAGACAGGATTTCACCTTTCTTCCTCCTGAGTTCACTTTCATGTTTACAGATAAAAACAGCAGAGGGTAGCATTTATTTACTTTCCATCCAACATCTAATCACACACATGTCTAAGGAACCCAATGGTGGTGACGCCCAGAGGCCTTCTTTGATCCTGTGGTCTCTCATCTCATCTCTGTAATACCAGAGTAAGGGGACAAGAAGCGTAGCCTACAGAAGGGCTGCTGAGGGGAGGTGCATCGTACTTCTGCTGTCAGTGGAGAATAGGAAATGGATTAAAACGCAAGAAAACCAAATGAAAAGGCTGAAGAAACAGTGAAGAGCCTTCTGCTGGGGCTTGGCCTAGCTTCTCCTACTTTAAGACAATAAGAAAACATAAAAAGTGATAACAAGAAATCCACTCACCTATTCTGTACAGGGTATAAATTAGGAAAACTGTCATGCAAATCTGAAAAGCCATTGGTTTGAGCCAAAGCAATGAATAAAGAGCAGTTATATCAATTTCTTTTCTATAAATCTGTCTAATTGATAAAAGCAAATGAACGAGGTTAGTAAGAAGGAAGAATTTTTTGACAGTGGAGGCTAAGAAACATTGGAAGTGGATAACAATGGAAGCAATGGAGACTTTTTATTTCATTTTTACAAACAGTGATTTTTCCCTCTGTCTTGAGCCTCCCTGCTACCACAGGCTTCACCATGCTCGGCTGCTCACCGTAACCGGACCCCAGCAACTCCTGAAGCTCCGTGCTCCCAGGCCTCACGCTGGCTCTTCCTTAGATCTGCTCAGCCCTACCCCAATGTGCAGCAACTTGAACTCCCTGTGGGTCCTTCTGAGTCCCTTTCTGGGTCAAAACTCCAGTTTCTCAGCAAAGCCTCCCTTTAGTTCTACCTCAAAGAACCTATAGGACTTGGAAGAAGTTGTTTTCCTGAGAGTCAATTTCTTCATTTCTATAACTAGCAAGAGGAAGTGAGCTTTAACCTCCTGTTTCTGATCCTTGAGTTAATTCCACAAGTACAGCAATACCATGCCCCCTGGAAGCCTCAACCTCACCCCACTTTCTAGATATAAATCCTCAGTCATTTATGTCCCTATACTGCCTTGTGTATTACACACACACACACATACACACACACACATATGCATCTATATAGCAGTTAAATAAGAGTTTTGCAATTATTTAATTATCTAACTTTTCCTTCCACTGGGCTGTGAATTCTTTATGCTAGTAGCTATTTTACAAATTAATTTTTCTGTTCCCTGGCACTGTGCATATTTTAAATTCTAAAATGTTTGTGGAATGAAAGAATGATGTGATAACTTTTGAGATTATAGAGATCTGGTAGATATGAGGAAGTGTCCACACATGGCTTAATGTTTTCCTGTTTACTTGGAAAGAACAGGTAAGGAAAAAAAGCCTGCCTCAAATAGCTTCAAATTTGAGCCAGAATATTATGGTTTTGAACAGATGAATAACTAATGTTTAAAACTGCCCTACAATTGGGACATAAATCTGGGAGTTTCTGTCTTGGAGGTACTTCATCAAGGATTAGATGACCACTTTGTTTGAAGGATTTATATTTGGAGTAAAGGGTTATAATAAATGACTTCTAAGGTCTCTTTCTCTTTTAAGGTAACCGTATTTGGTTTAATTTACGACCATGCAAGAAAATAATTCTTTAGTTGACAGCAACTTTCCCTAAACCCCAGAGTGTCAACCAAATTCGGTTTCAATGCCAATTATCAGTCCCATACAGAGATTTTAATAAACTTCCTCCAGCCAGGTATCCCAAGTAAACATATCTAGAAACCCTAACAGACAAATTAGCACGTTGCAGAAGGAAATGGTAAAAACACAACTGGTGAGACAGCAATAGGCCTCATGAATCCTAAATCCAAACCAAAAGATCTGGAGTCATTAATTACCTCAAACCACAAAAATTAAGCAGCAGCAGAAATAATCGCAAATCTAATCTGTCCTGAAATCAGGATTATTAAACACAGATGGACATCAGGAATAAAGTGTTTGTGTGCAAATACATTGAAGATGACAACGTGACTTCTAGGAGGCAGGGAAATTAATGGAACAAATTGACAATAGTGAAAAGCATGGTGTGGACCTTCAGCGACTCTGCAAGTCTGGTGGCAGCCCGGCAAGCCCAGGGCACTGGCACCAGCGGAACTCCTGAAGCTCCACGGGCCACACCTGGCCCCCGTTCAGCCCAGCCCAGTCACCCATAGAAACGTATATATTTACTGAAGGTAAATATATAGTATTTTTCCTGTTTAGAGTACTCTTTTTTTTTAATTGGAGAAGTTGTTGGTTTACAGAAAAATCATGCATAAAACAGAGTCCCCAGATTACAATCCTACTATTAACACCTTGCATTAGTGTAGTGCATTTGTTACAATTCATGAAAGAACATTTTTATAATTTTACTATTAAATATAGTCCATCATTTACAATAAGGTTCATTGTTTGTATTGTACAATGTTATTTTTTTTTCTCGTAACATATATACAACCTAAAATTTCCCCTTTTAACCACATTCAAATTATATAATTCAGCACTGTTATTTATATTCACAGTGTTATTACTATCACAACCATCCATTACCAAAACTTTTCCATTAACCCAAATAGAAACTTTGTACAATTTAAGCATTAACTCTCCATTCCCTACACCCATCCAAGTTCCTGGTAACCTGTAGTTTAGCTTCAAAGAATGATCCCCACAGGAAAGACTGCTTACCAGCTCAGAGTGGGGAACAAAGCAATCAAAACACTTGTGGAAGGAAGAGACCACTGAGTGATCAACTCCCCAACCCCCCTCAAAAAATAAAAATAAAAAACTAAGGTTTGTCTTTTATTACTATGATTCTTATCACTCTAACTACTATGAACCCTGGAATTAAATGGACTCGCAAATGTCATGCACTATTGAATTCACTGGCATAAAATATTGGAGGAACAAGAATTCAAAAACTTCTCTCTAGTGGGCACAAGAATTTTCTCTATGAATGTGGAAGAACCTAGAACCCTTTGAGAAGGAGTATTCACGCAGAGTGCATGGAGGGCAGAGGTAGGCATATTTTCCCCCTGGTCTTGGCATCAGAAGGCTGAGGTTGGCCCAAGGTTCTGCCAGTAAAGGCCTGTGAAATTTGGGCAGGTCACCTCACTTTCAAGGGTTTCAGTTGTATCCTCTGGAAAGTTGAAATAGCTTGGACCAGATAATCTCACATAGTTTTATCAACTCTAAGTGACTGTGTGTAAAGAACTGCGATATACTTCATTTCTAAAAATCCCAATAGATGATTCTCCAAAGCCACATAAACTATAAAGCAACTCTTTACTTCACGAAATTAATCTTTGTTTTATAAAGGGCTTCTTTTAAAACACAAGCTTTTGGAGGTTTATTTATACCAACTGAATTATGCACAACTTTTCTATTATGAAATATAATTGGTCAGAACATGGTGAATATGAGGTCAGGAAATTATAAATATTATCATCTACTATTATTATGCAATTTCCTGTTTATAAACTTCAGTGGTTAAATGACGATTTTACAACTCTTCCATTAATCACAGAACTATTAATCCATGACTGAGTTTATGCCTGTGCTATGAAATATCTTGATGAGTGAGAGGAAGATGAAAATATCATGGATGCTTGGAATGAGTTCTAATTGAAAGGGCTGGCTTCAGTGAAGTTTATGATTTGAAGAGGACTTTAATTTTATGACTTCTTATTTAAGAACTAAATTTTACTGCATTTCTCTCATGAATTGCATTTTTCTTAAGGAGTAAAAAAAATTGCTATCAAGAAATAGTAAGGACTTGCAGACTTGGGGCAGAGATAATATGGAAAGTCAGGGGTAAGTCAGAGAAAAAACTGGGAGTCAGACATTATCCTTTCCAGCCCAACTCTGCTTTCTGCAGGTTTATATCTTTCTAACATCCCTAACGCTTGCTCACCTGCTTAGTGCCTCAAATCATCCCGGGTTCCAAGCCATTGTGAAAAGTGGTCTCACCCACCCTGAACTGTGGTTGTTTAAATTCTTTAAAATACAAAATCCATTATCTATCTGTTATTGGAATAATTATAACCAGATTACTAATGTAAGTATAAGCTTTTAAATGATTTACAAAGAACCCTTCCATATAGTATCTGATTATATCTTTACTGCAGTCCCTTGAGGTATAAATATAAGATATTATTTGTTCATCTTGTAAAAGGTAAGGAAGATATTGAGAGGGTTTAAGTGGCCTATCCACAATCACTAAACTAATCAGCAGGAGAAGATGAATTCAAACTCAGGTTTTCCCATCCTAAACTGTGACTTCCACCACACAGTAGTGCTATCTAGAAACCAAAGATTTCAAAATTGCTTCTAGTATCATTATCCATAACAACTGTAGGGGACTCTCTTCAATTTTTCTCAAAGTTGTTTCCCTTTCTTTCTTTTTCTCTTTTTATTCATCTATAACATGAACTTTCATTTTTCAAATCAAGGAAGGTCTCAATTAGGAATTTTTTAAAAAGTAAAAGAAAACACAAATAACCCCTTGGGTGCCATGGCTGAAACACCCAGCATGTCACCATTTATGTTCTTATGGATTTCATGAAATATTGTTATAAATGTGACAATTCATATGAACCTCTTATTTAGCAGATTAAGCAACTGGAGGTCAGAAAAGCTAAGTGCCTTGAACAATGTCACACATCTAACCAGTTTTTGAACTAAGGCAATAACTGAGATTGTCAACACTAATTCTTATGGGTATTTTTTTTATACACAAATTATTTTTTCCCCTTGAAGTTCTCTAGGAAATGAGATTCCACCAAGTTCTTTAATAGCCTGTTATATTGTTCTTTCTCACTGGAATACTTTCTTTTTGTACAACCAAACTATAAAAATCTCTCATTTTAACTGCTTATCCTGTTTATAAATCAATCAAGAATTTCACCAGCGCTCACTGATTATACCACTTCATGTAAAGATGGTGCTCTTTCTAATTGCTCAGCTATTGTGGGGAAGACACAAGTGGTAAAGGTCCATTTCAGCCTTCAAACCTTACAGTTAGTGGGTGGACAGCAGGTGAATGACACCCAGCAGCTGTGGAATAATTACACTGTTACGAGGACAAGAAAGTCCGAGAGTACCATGGATGCAGAGATGTGCTGCCCAGCTCTGCCTTAGAGAGGGCTTCCACCCACTGTAGGGAGTGGGATCAGTAGATGGCCCGGTGTCAGCCCCTTTCAGGAACGTTCTCAGCTGCACAGTCAGAGCTACCTTTTCCTGAGACTGTGCCCTTTCTGTTCCTCCTGGGACAGCCTGAATCCAGTGAGGGGTATAAAGATGCCCCACTTTGGCCTGACAGGGACAGCCCTGGTGGGAAATTCTCAGTTCAGAGCTGCCTGTCACCTTGGCTGAGGCCAGCATCACAATTCTTTCCCCAATTCTGCTGCTGTCCCCTTCCCTCCACAGGTGATTCCTGGTAAAGAGCTGACACGTTAACTCTATTTCAGCATCTTCCTCCCAGGAACCCCAGCCTGTGACAGAGATAGCTGCTGCCTAGGGTGTGCTGAATAAAGCAGACAGGCAGGGAGAGGCAGAGAAAAGAGTCCAGACGACCATGTCAGCTGTGCATCTTTTGCTTTTAGTCTCCTGAACCCAGCTGTGATGCTGCCTTTCCATCCTGTGTGTCAACCCTGCAGATTTGAATAAGTCACTCTGATTATGATTAGTATCATGTTTTTATTGCTTAATTTAATTAGGATCAATCTTTATTTCTTAAGACCATAGTCATAACTATATAACTGAATGTTATATACTGATGCAAATTTAATAAATGCTAAAATGATACAAATTTAATGAAAGCTAAAAGAATGAAAATATTAGTATGAGCATTAAATACAGGAAAATAAACATGAACGGCAGCATTTTAACCATTTTTTTCTCCAACCCCATTGTTTCTTTGTTTTTGCTTTACTTCTTCCTCTGTTCTTTCTTCATGGTATCTGCAACTCATTGTTCACATCTAATCGCCTGAGAAGATCCCTGTGATTCCAGGTCAACATTCAGAGTTTCTAAGAGTGGTATGTATATATATGGCTGGGACAGTCCAAGGGTCAAGTGATGCCGGGATTTCAGCAGGTCCTGTAAGGCCCAGCCAGGCCTGTCATTAGAGAACAGGAAATGAGATTACGGACAAGGAAATTCAGGTCCTGCTGCTTTTCTTTCTACTGAGGAATTTACAGTTTACATCTCAGTCAATGTAGCCTAGCATTCGAAGCATTTCAGCCTAGCATCATTCATGTCCCTCCTTTCTTCCTAGCTCAATAACCTATTCCTCATCCTTCGACTCCCTAACTTACAGGGTTGGAAACTCCATGAGAGGGAGAAACAAATCCATCCCCTGTGCTTGGCATAGGTCCTAGGGGGCATTTCAATGCGTATTTGACTGAACCGAAGGGCTTATTTATTAATAAATGAATGCTTAGCCTTTTGTTATTGTAAAGTATTCTATAGAAGTTATTTTAGTTAATCCTGCTTGGAGAGGGGGTTCAGGTCAGTAAACCAAGACCCTGAAAGAGTTGCTTTCAGGGCATGAACCGGGTGGGGTCTTCAGTGTCAAAGGCCTTTAGCGGTCCACTATAGCCCTGCTGCCTCCTCATTAGCAAGAGTTCCTCACTCAATCCGCTGCCTCCAATACAAGCAAAGCCAATCAAAATGACCAATCTCTGCTCCAAAGACTTAGTTCTTTTATTAGGCTGCAAATGAGTGGAAGGCAAAGGGGTTTCTCACAAGTCCTGTGTGGCTTGTTGGAGTAAGGAGGGCTGAGATGCCATCCGAGGCCCCATCGAAGCCCAACTTCAAATGCTCCAATAGATCTGTTCTTCCTTGCAAACTAGATAGGTTGACAGAGCATCAGGGCGCAGGGCAGCTGAATGCAGCAAGTGATGAACAAATGATCATGTGAGGCTTCCAGCATCCTAGGAAGCACAAAATAGCAATTTGCTCTTAAAGAAAGCTTCAAATGTAAGCTCCACACTGCATGGACAGGCAGGGTGGAGCCTTTGAACTAATCACAGCCTGCAGTTACTTTCTCAAGGTAGTAGTGTGTCCTGATTGTCTTATCCACAGTTTCCCCTAATTACTATAGTCCATACTAATAAGAATCACATGTCATCTGCATGACACCAAGCTCAGCATTTTCATTTATACTGCTCTTCTCTCTGTAGTCATTTTTGCAAGAAATAGTGTCTACAGTGTGTGTTCCTTAAGGTCAGGGGTGGTATCTTAATCCCTCCATGGGAATTAGCACATTATTGAGCCACTAGAACATGTTTAATATAAAGTGACAGATCCATGTGTCATCAAGCATTATGTATGACTGAATAATTCCTAGCCCTTAAAAATATCTCTTCCCTATCCCTTTACAAATACCTCCTTACAGTTTCAAGATGCTTTTGGAAATGGAAAGAGTTTTGCTCTAAATATGGGGAAAAAAAAACACCACAAATGTCATCAATAATGAGACTAAATTACACACATATGCCCCTATAGAGACTCCAACCATATTTAAATTTTTTTTGTATATATTTGGTACATTGGCAAGCCTTTTTCTTAACCAACGTGTTCATATTTTAGCAGCAAACTTTAAAGTTTACACATTGGTGTAGGTGTATTTTCCAAAATAATTTTGCTGAATAATTTTACTTTACTCAGGTTTCTTTCCTAATCTTTGCACCTCAGATAGGTGAGGTTTAAAGAACGTGTTTTATATGAAACCCTTTGAGCTGCTGTAACATAATGGGGCTGTATGAACCAAGGTGAGTTTGAGCCTGAGCATAACAGGCTCTTTATCTCCTGTTGCTATGCCAGCGACGCCTGACCGTGACATGGCGTAATGAGAGCTGTCTGGATTAGTAAAAGACTAGTTCCCCTCCAATATTTCAGGAGAGAGATTTCAATCAGCTCACAGCCTGGGATTCAAACTATCTTCAGGTTGAAATCATGCTGTCAGCAGCATTGCAGCTTGCCATGAAGAGTGCTATCGAAAGCATGTTTGCTTGGATCAGCTCCAGACTGAGAAAGCCTACAAAAAAAGAGAAACTAGCAAGCAAAGACAAGGCATTTTCCAAGTCCTGGTGACCCCCTATCACATCCCTAATTTCTTCATCCCCTCTTTAGATGTGGTACATCTAAAATACGTCCAACTCCCAGATGACTGGTGTCTAGAGAAAAGGCCCTCTGATGTGAGAAACTGAGTCTACACCAGCCCCATGCAAATCAGAATCTTCTATAAAAAAGAAGAATAAGAGGAAAAGAGAAATTCTAAACAAAAAGGATTCTCTGTGCTTGGCTGAGGGCCTTGCTAACTGCAATGACATGCAAAGAATTATGAATCACTCAGACCCAGCAACCCAGGCTGCCCTATCACCACCTTCCCCAAATCACCACCGCCTGTGAGTTCCTCACACTAGGTGAGAGCCCCGACATTTAATGGAAAAAATCACTCTTCTTTGAGTCTGACAAAGCTGGCCTCAGAACTCTGCTATCTCAGAGAAAAGGCAGTAATAGCCTCCACAGTTGCCTGGCAAACCCTCTGGACAGACCAGGAGGCCAAAGCAGCTGTTCCCAGGCTCGTGGTTTTCTTCTGAAGCACAGCAGGGCAGCATCTTTATTTATTTATTTATGCACTTTATTTTTTGTTGTTGTTGGTGGTGTAGAACATTTAGTTATTTTTTTCCACAAAACACTCAAAGTTTAGATCAGTGGGAAATAAGTTTAATCAAAGAATTGTATATTTTCTTCCCACTAATCCTGCTTTGTATTAATAAATGACATTGTGATCCATTTCACTACAAGTAAAATAATACAAAAAAAATTTTTTTAAATAACTCAAGCACAAAAGCCAAGATGGGATGAAATAAACTGTTTCCTCAGAAATCTCTCTTGTGTGCCCACAGCACACAAGAGAGGAGAGTGAAAACAAATAAGTAACTAAGATCCCACTAGTCACATGTCTCAAAAGAATTGGAGAGGAGAAGAAATGGGATGGAAACGGTAATATGAAAAGGAATGGATGTTAGCAGCACTGCTTCAATAATCAATCTATTTTCAATGCAATACCCTCTCTTATATGCAGTAAATTTTGACCAAGGCTAAACTTTAGGTTATTCTTTGCAATGAAATTAGAAAACACCCTGACAATGGATGTACCTCTTTCACCTATCCTTAACAAGAGCCTCTTTCTCCATGAGCCACTAATGTGAACAGAAGCCTGTAATGGCATCAAAAGCTGTCACAACAGCCCTTCAGCCTCTTTCATGAAAGCTTCATACACATCATCCTTAGTTTGCACTGAGACAGGAGCAGAAGGACCAGGTTTGGGGGCTGCTTTGGCAAGAGGCACAGTAGAATCATCCTCTGACTTTCTTTGGGGAGTAGCAATAGCCCCTTTATTCTCCCGACGTACCCTCAGGGCAGTGGGCACAAATCGAGTAATCTCTGCCTTGGGATTGGTGATCTGTGGCTTGGCAGTGATGGTTGCTGTGGCTTTTTTCTCAATGGTGGCTGCAATGGTATCATCCACCTTGGGTTGCTGAATCAAATTGGGTGGGGCACTTAAAATCCCTGGGTTCGGCAAGGGTGCTGGTGGGAAAATCCCAGCTGGGGCAGGTCTAAGTGGAGACACCAAAGATGGGCACATCATGCCAGGATGAGGTGGAGGGATACCTGGAAGTGCAGGGGGAGGGAGCCTTGATGGAGGCTCCTGAGGAGGAGGGCCAGGAAGCAGACCTGGAGGTAGACCTGGGAGGGCCAGCGTGTCAGCCTGGTGGTGGTCCTGGAGGTAATAGGGCAAAGGCCCTCGGAGTCCTGGCATTCCAGGTGGTCTCAGGAATGGAGGAGCTCCTGGAGATGGCCCAGGAGGAAGGCCTGTAGGTGGTCCAGGTGGCTGTAAAGGTGGTACAGGTGGTGGTCCAAGAGAGGTGGGCCTGGTTTGGGAGTTACTTGTATCTGAGAAGGAGAAACAGACTGTGGAGGAGCCTGCTGCTGTGAAGAAGCTGTAGATGTACCATCAGAAAGAGATTTTTCTTTATGCTGTTTTTATGATTGCTTTTTGGCTTCAGAATCATCAGAATCATCTTCATCATCATCCTCTGAAAATTCCTCTACTTCTTGTCTCTCCTCTGGGATTTCCTGATCTGCCATTCAAAGCACCATGGCTTGAAGAGGAGTCAGTTCCTTCATGTTCTTTTTTTTTCCTTGACTTTCCAGGCATATCTGCAAGTTGTACACTCAGACCTGACTTTTTTCTTCATTGTTGTCTCTCATTATCACGGTGTACAAATTCATCCCCCTCACTTTCTCCATCTGATCTATCAGTGTCACTGTCATCAATGCTGTCATCATGCTTATCCTGATCCATGTCCTCAGGATAGCCATCATCCTCATTGGTGCTGGAAACATCATCATCATGACCTCGCTGAGAAAGTTCAGGACTATATAACACATCTTCATCTCGCCTACAAGAAGGAATCTAAGAAAAAGCCCACTTTACAGCTATACATCTACAAGAGTTGAGGAGGAGGTGGACCAGGGGGAGGACTAGGAGGTTTTCTGCCAGGGTCAAATGTGGAACACCATGTCCAAGAAGAGGAAATATAGAAACTGCCTGAGTTGGAGGTCCGTAGGCTGAAGTCTTCTTAAGGATGGAAGGTGGCTGGGCACCAGGAAGTGAAATATCCTGGATCAAGATGTTAGAAGGAGCATGAGGCATACCTGTATGGCAAAGGAATACTTTCAACTTCCACGTGCTGAGCATTCTTGACAGCATCAAAAAATTGACTAAGTTGAGCTCTCTTCTGTTCATATTCTACTTCTGACTTTCTCAATTCTTTGTAAATATCTGAATTCTCTTTTTCATAGATTCATAGAATACATTCAAAGGTTTCACACGGCTTTTTATGTTTGTCTTCAGCACCTTCTCATTTAACTGTGGCTGTAGCATGGGGTTAAACTCCATTTCATCTAATTTCTCCATGTCCTGGATAATCTGCTTGGGATCCTTCATCTTCAAAACTGCAGGCTGTACCATCATTAGCTGTTTTTTGGTTGTCTTTAATTCTCTCTTCCTGGCTTCCTTTGGGGGCTAGTCTGTGGGGTTCATACATTTTCCACTCTTGGTGGATGATATAGATCTCTACCCCATGTTTAAAATCTGTATTGTTTAATTGCTCGATTAAAAACAAAAAACACTTCTGCTGAGTCCCCAGGACTTCTAGAAGTGGGGTATGGGCAATTTCTGGCCTCTTTTACTTGGTAAGCATCTTCACCTCAGCCTCTCAGTCAGCCACTCAGTGACTGCCATCTTGAAACCTCGCCTATTTATTTTTATTTATTTATTTTTAAAGAAGCTTTAGATTACATAAATGTTACATAAAAAATAGAGGGGATTCCCATATACCCTGCCCCCTACCACTACCACACTTTCCCCCATTAACAACATCTTTCATTAGTGTGGTACATTTGTTAAATTGATGAACATATATTGAAGCGTTGTTACTAACTCTGGACTATAGTTTACATTATAGTTTACACTTTGCATCACACAATTTTATGGCCTGTATCTATCATTGCAATGTCATTCAGGACAATTACAATGTTCCCAAAATGCCCCATATTACACCTATTCTTCCCTCTCTCTCCTCAGAACCTCAGGTGGCCACTGCCTTTATATCAATGATATAAGTTCTTCCATTGCTACAATAATAATAAGTCTACTTTAGTCCATAGTTGTATTCACCCCTTATGTTTGTTCATTCCTCAGACTTGAGGATTCTGTTTCTGATTGAGAGGGGGCTTAGATCCCATGGGGCAGATGGATAGAACTGTCTTGCTTGCAGTTGTAGATACTCTCTCTTTTATGAGATGGGTGTTGTCCATCATCATCCTTTTGTTAGTTGTCCTGGGCAAGTCCAATGAACTGGAGAGTAGGTGTTGCAATTCTGCTGAGATTCAGGGCTCAACCAGCATATGAACAGACTGAAGACTTTTTGGTTTTCTTCTGAAGCAGAGCAGGGCAGCATCTTGGACCTGATGGGCTGCGATTCCCTTGCCTCTCCTACACATTGCCCCATTATATTTGCAAGCTGTCATTTCAAGGATGAAAAGAAGACTTGTCAAAAACTGTTGATGAAGAACCTTCCCAGCAAAAATGAGGATAAGTCCAAGTCAGGTCTGGAGAATGTGGGCAGAACAATAGAACATTTATCTAAAGGATTCCCATTTTGCATATCAGAAGGGCTTCCAAGCACAGAATCAGCTGCACCATCTCCCTCCTGCACCTGAGCCATTTCACAGTTTCAGCATGGTGAATGAACAGCAAAGTTCAGCAAGCTTGCTCTCTCTGGAAGGGTAAATCCTTAGTAAAATCCTTAATGTTCATGAAGATCAGTGATTTCTGTCTGAGTAGTATGATTAGCAGGGTATTCCTCTGAGAATACTAGAAACTCTGGATTTGCTTTAAATGCAAAGTTACAAATAAAGGCAGTCAGAGAAGTAAAAGAAGTGGGGGAGGGGGAGAGATGTTGTGCAAAGAACAATGGTTTACATTTGTAAATGTTTAAAGGTTAAATATAAGAAATTCGACCAAACGAGCATTTCTATATTAGGTTTTTTTGTTTTGTTTTGTTTTGTTTTAACCACATACTTTCTTAAGTGAATTTTATAGATACAATGTAGAATTCATAGTGTGATATAAAGTACATAAGATTCTGTAAGTGTATACACACAAACATTTATAAGCAATGAATATTCATGAGTTTATCAAATGTCTCTTTTGTTCATTAAGTAGCTGGAATTAGTTTATCCTTATGGAGGTATCAGGTACCTGATGCATAGAAAGAAAAGCAATGATGATTGTTTATGTTATTTCATAAAGCTTGGAAGCTAGTATGCTTCTTTTGCTTGGCCAACATATTTTGTACAGTGTAATCAGTTGGGATTCTGTACAATAAAAAACATCTCTATTTCCAAGACTTTTAAGAATGTTGATTGATCTTCTATAAAGTATGGTGATTGAAAATAACAACGATGTACTTGAATAAACAAGCTTTCTGTAGGATGCTGTAGCTGGAGAAGTTAAAAGACAGCCAGCTTATAATCAATGCCTTGATGAATTCATGGTCTGTTTCTAGTGGCAAAACTCCCACAAAAAAAAAAAACCCAGTAGAAATCAATATATGAGTGCACATATTCAACTATGGGAAAATAATACTCTCTTGACATGAGAACTTCATTGCCTGTAATTGTTCTTGAAATCCAATATGCCAAATCACCCAACACAAGAATGAAAAAGTTGAATGGGAAATATCCATCATCCATTCCCCTGCAATAACCTAGGAGTGTGAGGAAATTTAAGTGTTTTAGGTCATCACTATGCTATAAATATAAGTGACATGATAGTTTTTCACTCCAAAAGCACATACAAATGTATATAATTTGACATAAGCAGGTCAAATTATAGTGTTACTGATTTTCACTTCAACCTCCTTCACTCTTCCAACCTATTTTTTTTTTTGTGGGTGGTATCTCTTTGACTTAATATCATGCAGAAATTTCCTTCATTCTCCAGGAAATCACATGTAATTAATAGTTCTCTTTGAATATCTGCTTTAGATACTGTTTCATAGGAATTTATAACAGATTTACTCTAACATCAAGTAGCAAGAATAAAGGAAGAAAAATATTTATCCAAAATTAAAAACTAAAGAAATCTAAACTATTCTAAAGTTTTAAAAAGTTTATTTTAAGAAAACACACTAAAGAATAATTATATTAAGAGTAAAGCATTATTTACTATCATCTGTAATTTAGAACAACAAAAATGTTTAAATCTTCATAGAATGTCTTTTTCCCACCTAGAAGAGAAACCTGAGTCTGCTTGCTTGAGATTAAACAAGTCATTCAAAGTCACATGGTTGTTATGTAGCAGAGAAAACATTTGAAGTTGGGACATTCGACTCCTAAGTCAATGCTGTTTCCATTACTGGCATTGAATTTTAGCAAAAACAAAACAAAAAACTCATCAATCTATTAACTACTTACTCAAGACCATAAGAGAATACATTACTTCCATTATAGGGATGGAGGAAAGTTCAGGTCCAAAGGTTTGTGCTTTGCCCAGGGAGAGTGGGGTCAGGCCCTACTGCTGTGGGGAGTTCTGGTATCCAGGTATTACAAGCAGAGAAGCAGCAAAAGTAGGGTACAAGAGGGAAGTGAGGGCACTGAAGGCAGATGTAGGAAGGCAAAAAGTTAAAACATAGGCCATGTTTATGATTTTTTAAAGGCTGAATACAAAATCCCTGGTTCTTACGGGTGCAGTAAACTAGAAACAAAAAGGCAATGCCCTGTGCTGCTGGCACCCACACATGCACACTGCCACACCTAGCAGGGGTCCTCCCTGAACGCTGGAGCTGGTGGACAGCCTGTGGAACAGGGTGTGCAAGGGGGTCAAAGAAGCCCCCTTTTGCTGTCTCCTCTTCTCTAACCTCCTCTGGGGGAGTGTGGGTGACCCATAGTCATGGAGATTTAGTTGGAAGGAGAAAATTTTTAAGAACAAATCTCTGAATGTTTCACCTAGAACAAGACCATTAACAAATGGTAAGAGTAGTAAAGTACGGTTTTACCCTGGGACCTTCATTTCTGCTTCCCTTTTCTCTCTTTTATCATTTCATCTCATGCAATTACTTGGAGCCAGTGCACTCTCCCCCTGCTTTCCCTCATCAAACCTGCTCTCAATAAACAGACAAGCAAACACCTATATTCTCATAAAATCAGTTACAACTTGATTTGAACATGATTAAATTATTGTTACTTTTTCCAGGGGGATTTGCAATTTAAGCTTTATCTCCAATCTTTTAATAAAAAGCTTGGTGCTATTAAAGAATATCAGTAGTCATCAACCAATGGGGACAGCAGGGTTCCCCTGCTGGAAGTCTGCTGCTCGGGCCCCTCCTCCACTTATGCTTGATCTTGGCTTTCCTAGTAACCACAAAGAAGGCAGAATGGGATCTAAGACTATTGTTCAAAGGAGGAAAAGATACACTGTCATGTGGTACATATGTATACAGCATATCTGTTGACTTAACTCTGCTCTTGATTCCATCATCTTTACTTATTTTCATAAGTAAAAGTGTCAATGGTCTGAAACCAACCATAATGCCAGATTTGACCATAATTGATGTAAGATTAAATATTAACAAAAACCAAGAGTCAGTATAACTCTTTATCATTAAATAGATTTCACATAAACTAACTCACTGAGCATCACAATAACCTGAGGAATTATATGTTATCATTTCTATTTTGTGGATGTTGACATTAATTCTCAGGATTTGAACTTGGGCTTTCACTTATCAAAGTCCATGCCCTCTGTAAATCTAAGGGACTTGCTACTGTTAGTGTTTTCAAATTCTTATGTCATGCAGACAAGTATATTAATAACAGAAAACTAATAACATTAAAATTTTGCATATTAATGGTATGAATAATAAATAAAATATAATACAATCATTATTCCAAAGAAAAGCTTGCCACCTCAATGGACTAGAGAGAACATTAGAATAAATATTTAGAAAGACAATTAAGTTTTTTTTTTTCTTCTATCAGTAAAAGCAGTGAAAATTTTATGTATAGATATTTGGCAATATTGTTTCTAAGTGAACACATTTTCACAATTTTAAATTGTTTTCAGCTCAGTTCAACTCATCAGGAATTTATTGTGTACCTCTCTATGACTCCAGAACCACTCCGATGGCTATGGAAGATGGAAAAAATTGTATAAACAGAAATCCCAGTTCTCAAAAGTAATAGTCAATCCTAATGGCTGATGGTTAATGAATGTTCAATACGTGCCTGGCACTCTGCTAAGAGCTTTGCAAGCATGATCTCCTTTGACACTGTGGTGTAGGTGGCCTTGATGCTATTCCAGAAAAGCTTCCAATGATGAAGAGAGTTGTTCACTATCACACAGCTAGCAAGCAGCAGAGCAAGTCCTTAGAACAGAGCAATCTGGCCCCAAACCTTGAAATTTTAACCCTTAAGCTTTATCAACTGCCTAAAGACACAATACACAAACATACCAACTAGAGATGCATAAAATGGTAAAACACACAACAGGAGATGCTCAATTTTAGATATTCAAATGTCAGTACCCAAGTCTGGCCAGAAAAGAAGAGATTCCCTTAGACACAACTTATGCTTCACTAGAATGGAAGCTTCATGAGGTAGGAGCACTATCCATCTTATTTGCCATTTAAATTCTAGCCCCTAATCCATAGCTTAGCACACAATAGATAGTCAATAATTATTTTATGCATGAATTCATTAAAATTACCATATCTACAGAGGGATAGATTTGGAATGTATGGAATGGAGGGGTGGTCATTCCTGGCGGTGGAATTGATGGCTTTTCATTCATTTATTCTGAGTATTTGCTGAGTATCTATTTTGCGAAGTTTTCACATGAAGAACAGTGAAGGCTGGCATATATATTCAACTGGCCTGGGCTTGGTCTGACAGAAGGATAAAGTCAGCCAAAATTTTGGAGTAGCAGACTTATACATGGCTGTTTATTTGGAGGTCTGCAGTCATACTGTCTGACCTTGCTTATGTCCTGGGGCAGCTATAATAATTTGAGTGAGGCCATAACCCGATTTTAAATATGCTCAAATAGACTAAGGAAATCCTAGCTAGAAAACATTTTAGAACAGGACTTCATAGGTACAATTGATTAAATTTGAATAGAGTATGGATTAGATGATCATATCATATCAATGATAAATTTACTGATTTTGTTAATTGTCATATAGTTCTATAAGAGAATTTCCTTGTTTTTGGGAAATACAAATTCAAATATTTAGCGGTATAAGGGTACAATGTCCTCACCTTACTTTCAAATGGTTCAGTAAAAAAAACAATTACAATAAACACTAAAGCAAATGAGGAAAATATAACTATTTGGTAGATCTGGGTAATGCATATACAGGAATTCCTTGTACTACTTTTGCAACATTTTTTGTAAATTGGAAATTGCATGAAAATAAAAAGTTCAAAAATAAAATGAGATCTATAGATAGCCTCCATAAGCAAGGTTACTTGCAACTCTTTCCACCTAAGAGTTGGCTTTGAGTCCAGTGTTTGATGTTGGAACAGGCCACAAATTAACAGACTATCATATAAGTCATCATCTCAAAATCACTTGCTATCTGTATAGTGATTTTTGTGGTCATATTTGTAACTTCTGCTGAGTCAAACAATGAGTTGATTATGGGAAAGGAAGACATTTTGATAGATGTATATATTCTTATTAAAGTGTCAGAGCTAGATTTTGAAATATGAATACTTAATTTTTATAATAATCAATGAAATAGGGATCCTTATTCTTATTTTTAGGCATGTAAAATCAGAGCCCATAAAGGTTAGCTATATTGGCAAGTATACATTGGCAAAGATCAGCAAGCTGTAAAACAATTATTCTCAATTCTGGCTGCAGAGAAAAATGATAAGGAGAGCTCTGAAAAACTACCAATGCCTTGGCTCCATCCTAGAAATTCTGCTGTAATTTTTCTAGAGTGGGCCCTTAGAATCAATTCTTTTTAAAGTTCCCTCAGGTTATTCTAATGTTATTCTAATGTACATTTTGGGTTGAGAAACATGAGTGCAGAGATGAGACATGAAACTAAGTTGGTAGTCTGACTCCAAATCCTGTGATCTTTCTAAACTAAGTAAATAGAATTTACCAGATCAGCATTCTTAATATATTCGATGCTGCCAAAAACATAGAAAACCATTCAAAAGCACTATGAAATGTCATAAAACCTATGCAGAATAATTATTGCAAATATTACTCTCAAACTATTATTCATTTCACCCAGTTCCAAGTAGCTTTAATATACAGTTTCTCATTCCCTAGAATTATTAGAAAGTAAAGTTAAAATACGAATGATTATCATCGGTACAATCCCAGGGCTCACCACTGGAACAGCCTAAAGACAGACTTCTAAGAAGAGGCAAAAAGTAGACCATCTTGCCAGAAAGACTAACAAAACTAGTTACATGAAGGCCTACATCCCTGTTTTCCTCAGGTCCTGAAAGAAATTCAAGTCCCTAAAGTAATCCCAGATTTCCCAGACTCTCCCTACACTATGGCTCTGAACACCTCCTACAATGACCTACAATTATGACCTTCATAAACCATATACTCTTAACAGTGTCTTCTGGAATTTACTCTTCAGAAAAATGCCTCCTCCATCATTTTCTTGAATTGTTTCACCTTCTTGATCTAACTGAAACCTGACTGGTCTCTGACCTCTGCTTCAGCAGAAGCCCTCCCTCTCACTTAGTACCTGCTTTCTCTTTCACAAATTTTGTACCACAGAGCCTGGAGGGGGATCAGAGGTCCTCCTAGATACTTCTGTGCCACTGTTCTGCCCTACCCTTCTCCCTACCCCTTATCTTTGAAGCACATGCCATCAGAGTATACCATCTGCTACCACTTCTTTCTGTAGTTATCTGCATTTTTCCCGATTACCCTCATTAATTAAAGATTCAGCACCTGTCATAACACCCTTCTCTCCACCAATAATTCTGTCATCATTCTTGGTAATTTTAACAATCATATGGGTGATCCATCCAATATTCTGGCTTCAGAGTACCTGGACTTTCTTCCCCTCCAATGGTTGCATTCACCATACTGCCTTAACCATCCATTTTCATGGTCATTTCCAATCATTTTGCACTTCCAAGAAAATCTAATTTTCAAGCATATTGCTCTCCAAATGGCTCTTGCTTTTGTGGCTCATTTTCTCTGACTGCTATACACCATCTTCTTCATCCCAATGCTACCTTTCTTAGCTTAGATTCATCTTCATATTCATTTTCTTATTTTGAACCTCAACACATTGCCCATATTATCTTCTATCATACTCACCTGGAAAAACCTTATTCATAATTTAATCCATTTTTCTACCTATTCTGTAGCTGATGAAAAACACATAATGATGCTGACTTATCTACCCAAATTCATTATCATTAACTTCATTTGGAACCTTAATGCTTTTCTAAAACTACACTACAGTTTGTGGCCACTCACTCTCTGGCTCTCCCAGAAGATCCATTTACTCTATTCTCTTTCATTTCCTCTCCATTTCTCACTCTTAGCTGATGACCTTACTTATATCACTACAAAACTGAATCAGAGAGAATTATCAAATCCTGACACCACCAAATCTAATAATGTATATGCCTCCCATTATACATATTTTGTCTCCCCTCCTGTTATGCTAGATGAATTATCCTTTTTTCCATCCTTCTACTTGTTATTTGGATCCCATCCCATTTGGCCTCCTTAAATATCTTGTTTCTCATTATACCATCTCTCTCCTACATCAACATTTTCAATCTCTACTAGATTTCCATCTCTCTCCATTTACTGCCACATTTCTTTAAACCATTTAACAAAGCTCCCTGAAAGTATTACCTAGTGTCCCTGACTCTGTATCACTTAAATTATTCCAATCAGCCTATGCCGTGGTCCAGCCGAGGTATGAGGGAGCAGGCTGAAGGTGGTTTAAGGGAGTCGGCGAAAGTGATGAGTCGCATACCCAAGTTGAGAATTGACGACTGACGACTGGCGACTGACGACTGGTGACTGGCGACTGACTTTATTGTAAGATAAACTTAGTTTTTATATTTTATTTTTTGGAAAGCATAAGCATTCTCTTTGAAGTTATGCAAGGTTGCAGACGTCATATAGACTTGAGATAAGCGCTTTTAGTTTTATGGTGACAGGATGTTAACTTTTTAGGAACAGTAACTTACGGCATAGTAGTTCTTGCTCTGATGTCTAAGATTAGATATGCTAGACTTTATGTTTTTAGCTAAAGAGTCATCAAGATCCTGAACTATCTTTTAGGCAGTAGTTTCCTGCTTGTAGTTTACTTTTCAAAATTCTTACAAAGATCTGAAGAAATTCATTTTCTATATAGGCTTAAATTAACCAGGGTTATTTGTAAGATATGGCATCACACTGAAATCATATGTACAGTTAAATTTGCAAGACTATTGTTTTTCTTAACTGTGTAGCAATAATTTTAAACTAGTTAGGTTAGTAGTTAAATCATAATTTACAATAAACAGGCCGTTGTTTTTATATGCAGGTAGAC
>JAQZBX010011064.1:20799-43445 GCA_029593785.1 Cabassous unicinctus | reverse complement strand
TAGTTTAATTTCCAATGGTCACTACTTCAGTCTTTAAGAGAGTGCCATCTTTCAATCAAAATTAAACATTTATAGAATAATTTTCCATGGGACAAAGATTATAATTTATACAGATATTGTTTTTCTTCAAACTATTTTCTCTTTCCTCCTTGTGCTTGCCCCTTAAATTACCTAGAAAGTAAATACTATCTTCTTACATCACCTGTTCTCAGTTTTATTTTCTCTAAAAAATGAATAGAAAAACATAATTTATTATTGTAATTCGTTTGAGATCCATTCTGCCTAACACAAGAAATACTTGATTGGATGGAAGAAAAAAAGAAAAATGACACTGAAATCAGCCACAGATATCAAGTGCAAGAAAAATCCCAGAATATAAAGCTAACAATCAAGAATTACTTAATCATGAAGAAATTAATTAGGTTCTCCAGGAAGCAAGATTCAATAGTTACAAACCAGAAGGACAAAAACTTAAGCATCTATAATTACAGAAAAGTAGAGATAATCTAAATTTTCAATAACAGAGTATTGGTTAAATAAATTATATATTGTCCATACAATGGAATGGCAAGTATCCATTACAAACCACATATTCAGAATGGCAGAACACTGATAATTATTAAAGCTGAATGTTGGGAACCTAGGGGCTTATTATATTATTTGATTTGTTTTGTATGTTAAAATTTTCCATAAAACATGTTTCATATAAATATGTTTGAATAAACATGTTTCTAAAACTATTTAGTAACATAGGAAAATGCTCATGGTTTAACATTAAGTGAAATATGGGGGGAAAAGGCAAAATACTAACATATATAGCACATGATTCCAATTTTGTTAAAACATACACACAGAGAAGACAGACTGGAAGGAAATGTGGGCCTCTGGGCAACAGATAGACTATTCCTATTTTCTTCTTTTACTTTTCTGCGCTTAAAAATGTCTTCACAATGAACATGTATTACTTGTATAATTAGAAAAACTGACAAGCAGGAAAGGATACATACCTGGAGACAGAGAGAAGACAGGCGAGTGCAAACCCTGAGAGGGAACGTGCTATATATAAAAGGGCTAGTTGACAATGCAGAGGATAAAAAGAAGACTAAGACAAGTTGACCATCTGAAAAGAGCTTACAAGCTTCTGGGGGAGATAGCTTAAACGTAAAATGGAATCTAATGCTACCAGGCTGTAGATAAGTGATGAATGAGGAGTTCTTACAAGTGCTGCAATAGTTCAAAAGAAATATAAGATCATGGAGCTGTGGTCATTGAGGAACAATGAGTTCACAAGCTGACAGGGGAGGTGGGCACTGACGCCTGGGTGGAGTCTATAGAGGGGGCAATGGGAGTGAGTTTGAGGAGAAGGGGTAGTCCAGGGGTTCTTGACCTTTTTTGCTCCACAGACCCCTTTGCCATTCAAGTGAAAACCACAGACCCCTTCTCAGAATGTAGCGGCAGATAGTTTTACAACACTCAACTAGCGTCTGGTCTAACAACTACTGTAATTTCAAAGTATGGATAAGCATAAGTGATTTTTCAAGATATGCAATGACTGTAACGTGATATGAAATGAATACTACTGTAATTTATTGCATACATTCACAAGTGAAGGAAATGCTAGATTTCAGTTAGAGGTCAGAGAAAATAAAGATAATAAGTTGAGTTTTTCCAATTCAAGCTCATGGATCCCCTGAAACCTTTCCATGGACCCCCAAGGGTCCAGGGACCCTTGGTTAAGAACCCCTGGGGTAGTGTGAGCTTAAGGCACACGTGGAGGAAAAGAAACCATGGGGAATGGAGCAACTCTCTTTGGTTGAAGCAGGGTTCATGTAGGAGAGTGGTGAGAAATATGGCTACAAAGTTAGTTTAGAGTAAAGATCTTCAACTCCATCAGAATTCATGCCCCCTTTACAATCCGGAAATAAACAGCAAAGATAATACAACCTAATCTACATATAATTTTTAAAAAGCATTTTTACGACCTAGGTGTAATAATATACATTACAATATGTAACTGTTCATGCAGAGATCTCTAGAAGACATAATGAAGTAGTCAGATTCTTGCCCCCATACTACAATCACAGTGAATTTGACAGTTACGCAAGGAGACTGATACCCCAATTCCTAAACCACAAGTAATGAGGCTGAATGGGGACCAACTCTTGGTAAAATTCCAGATGAAACAAAATACAGACTTTCCTCAACTTACACTATGGTTTTCATGCCTGGAAATTTTAAATTGTGTAAAAACTACCTTTTGCTTCTAGAGTTGGTGCTAGAAAACCAAAAGGTTTCTCACTTCCCTTTTGTGTGGTGGACATTTGAAAGCTGAGTGGGATGTGGGCGATTCTCCATAGGGGGCACCTGCCCTACACACTACAGGACTTCTAGCATCCCTGACCCTGCCCTCTAAATGCTAGTAGCAAGAGCATCCTCACAAACTTTCAAAACAACCCTTCAAGGCCAGGACCACCTAAGATGGAGCTTTCAGGGTTTCTCACTGGAGGCACCACTGGTTTTGGGGGCAGGACGATTTCTTTTGTGCACGACTGGTCTCGGGCATTGCAGGATGCTGGGTATCCTTATCTCCGGGTGCTAAAAACCAGTAGCACCCTCTCTCCAGTCCCGGTGATAACCATAGAACAGCCTCTCCTCCACTGTCTTCATGTGCTATCACTCTGCCTTTGAGAAATGGAGATCTGAGAAGGCTTGAATGACAAGCTAAACTAAAATAAAAGCACTCTTGAACACGTCCTAACGTTTGACTATTTCTCAAAACCAAAGGCAGCCTTTGGCTACTTCTGCAAGGAGCTAGCTACTAGAAAGCATATTACCTGGTAGTCTGGGAAATACCAAGCTCAAGAGTTGACCACATTTAGGTTTTCAAGCCACTTAAGTAGGAAGGTCAACTTCGGGTGAGGCATGGAAAGAATGTAATGTCACTGCCTTAGAGAGACTCGGCACCAGCGTCAGGGGGGCCACCACCAGCCACCAGGTTAGCAGAGTTTAGAGACGGGAGGAAGCAAAGACCCTCAGGACACAGAAGAGCCTAATCAGTGTCTTCCCACCTTTTATAACTCAAGGCCTTTTTAGATAGACATTCTTAGGAGCTCTCTATCCTCTTACCTTGCTTTATTTTTCTTCATAGCATTTATCACCCTGTGCCAGCCACATTGTAGGTATTCAAATATTCAGTAAATTCATTCATTCAGCAAATACTTATTGTGGGCCTGTGATAGTCCACATACCGTTCTTAATGCAGGGGGAAGCCGTGAACAGAACAGACAACACTCTTCTCTCATGGGCCTTCCGTCTTAGTGGGGGGATTTGGATGATGAACATATATGTAAGATAATATGTCACAGGATGATGAACATAAGTCAAGGTAAGGGCTTAGAGAGGGTGGCTGGGGAGGCCCTCTCTGAGAAGGAGACATTTGAGCAGAGACCTGCAGGGCATGAAGAAGAGAGTCATGCAGACATTGAGGGAAGGAACTCCTGCCTTATTTGAAAATCCCAGTAAGTTATGATTAAAACAAATGGAAGCAACGAATGGGCTTTGCTTTCAAATTAGGGAAAGGGCCATGTCTTGTACACAGCTGAATCCTCAGCTTCCACAATACATGTTCTTTCTCATGAAGAATGGAGTTGTGAATATGCACAAAATAAAAATTAGTGACTGAATGATTGACACAGCCACCTTAGTCCCTTGTGGAAGGACTTATGTCCTCTGCACATTGAGAATCAATGGATCTATGATGTTAATATCTCTTGAATAATTTTGCTGACCAGTGGAGACTTGTTACTGATATTGGTAACATAAATTTGATGCAGATTGGACCAGAAAAATATCAACATGGAAAATCCAACCAAATTATTCACACCACATATGGCCAAAAAATTCAGACACACTGGAGTGAAAAGATGGTCACAAAGGAGGCTTTTTGACCCAGTAGGTGTTTGTGAATCAGAACCACCAGCAGTGAAAGACTTATAGCAGTCACTGTTTCCACTGCTACCCCTAGTCATTCCTGAGAGATGAGTGTGTAAATGACTTCATCTTCAGAAAATTTCACACACAATGAGTCACGTATCTATTTTAACTCTTGTCCCACCTCTACTATGTCTTAAGTTGGAAAAAAAGAGACCAAACTCCAAAATGGGAACTTTCTAGGACAAATACTAATTCAAGCTCTCTAACATACTGTGTAAACATACCATGTAAATAGAGAAATATTATCATTCTTTAAAGTTGTATAAGTATTAATAATTTAAAACTCTTGTGAAAGGATTTAACTAAAATTGAGCAGTCACTTCTTCCTTATTTCTGAAAAACTAAACAGTACCACTCAAGGGAAGAAGATAAACTTCTGACAGAAACATCACTAGTTCTCAAAAAATCCTTTTCCTACTAATAGACTGCATAAAAATTAAAAACTTCTGGATCATGCCATACAAAAATGAGGGGGAAAAAACATAACCTAGAAAAAAACATATTTTCAGCATATGTGACAAAGAGTTTGTTTAAATAAATAAGAAAAAAACACAAATGCCCAAATCGAAAAGGAAATTGAAGAAAAGAATAAAAATTACAACTGGGCAATAAATATATGAAAATGTGTCATCAAAGAAATGTACCTGCAAATAATGAGATCCTATCAAATCGACAAGGGTTTTGTTTGTTTGTTCTTAACAATACCCATTGTTTTAAAGAGTGTACAAGAAGTGTCACATTTAAATGAAGAAGAACAGCATGGTTAACATACTATATACACAAAGTTTTAAGCATGTGTGTTTTCCCAGAAATTGAACTTACAAACTTATGTCCTGAAGTAATAACTATGCTTTAAAAAACTGGAAGTAACTTAAAAGTCCAAATGTAAAGGTTTGGTTTAATAAATTATGGCATAGCCATACCATGAAATGCTACATGGTCGTTAAAAATACTGTTGCAAAAGAATTTGGTGATTCATTAAAATATTAATTACATATTAAGACTTAAAAGGCAGTTTAGATTTATGTAAATTTATTTTTTTACACTACAGTATACACACACATATATATCCCTGTACAATATATTCACTCAGTCCTAATTTTGTATGTGACTTTTGTATTTTTGGTAAGAAAGCGGACTCAATATATTCAGTAAAATGAGAAACAGGAATGGGTATTTTAGATTTTTACTTATGTGGTTTTCTCCTCTTTTCAATTTTTCTACAATAGAAATGTAATTATTCTTGTAAGAATGTTGTCTTTTTAAAAACTCTTTTGCCCAATTTGCTTGGACCTGGTTTCCACAGTTTGATAAATCTTTTCAGTCCAAGAGAAAGTGTGTTTAATAAAAGAGACTTCCCAGAAATAATAGCTCATGTATCAAATTTCATTTTATCCATTCGATGCTCTAATTCTTTATGTTATAATCTTATCTAGCATAAACTTAGATTGGAAAATTTATTTTAAATAGAAAACATGTTAACAATTGTGTTGCCAAGCAATTGGTTAAAAGAGAGTAACTGAAAGATCTTCTATTTCAAGTAATTAAAACATATTTAAAGTTAAATAATAACCCAAATGTAATTATCTAGTTCACTCCATTCAACAAATTTTACTTTGAGTGCCTAAAATGTGCTAAGCACTCTACTGACCATCATCTATTTGACAACACCCTCTCCAATGATTTGGACCTGAGATAAAACAACATTCAAGTCCAAAGAGTTAATCTGAACATTTGCTCCTAAATCTAAAGCCCAGAGGAACAATAGCCTCTCTAAGAAAAATCCCCCTGCCGCATAAAGAAGACCCTGAATGTTTTGTCCCTCAGCTGCTATGTGTTATCTATTAGACAACCCACCCAAAACCCAAACCTCAAAATTGAAGCATAATTTGCCAAAAATGAAGTCAGTCTAGCACATAATCACAATTCCAATAGTAAAATAATGCAATGCTTTATTTGAATCCAATCTCAGTGAAAGCAGGCCAACCAAAGCCACCTGTTACTTGCATAGCACTCTCTTTTAGCAGCTCAGCAACAAAATGCTATAAACATTCATTCTTCACAAAATTGTTCAGAGGTCATTTTTAAAGGGAAGGCTATCAATGGGACAGCTGGTATTAGGCTGGCTGTATTTAAAGACTCCACACCTGCATTTTAAAAGGCACAGATAATCGAAAACACTGTAATGTACTATTACTACATGGGTAGGGAAAACTAATGGAGTAGTAGGTGTATAATTCCTAAGAGCATTATATTTGATAATTGAATTATCTAAACCAAAATCATTTAAATTCTATAAACCACCATTTGCCTGAACAGTACGCACACCTTTTCAAACATGTTCATTGAATAATACAAGTGTTACAGATAACCTCTTTAACCTGCTGTAACAGCAGCTTAGATTTTCAACAGCTGTCAAAGTAGATTTCAGTATCCATTCTACTCAAGTGTGTTAGAAGAATATATTAAAACTGTCAAAGAGTGTCAGGATGTGGGTAACAGTACAAAATGTAATCCAGCTGACTCCACCAACTACAAATGGAGAAAGCTCAAATCGGTTCAAAGAAAAAAAGATCAATCGAAGGCAGAAGGAGGAGATCACATCCCACTACAGGTGAGGTCCCAACCCCGTGCTCAGATACGATGGGTTTTATCTAATAGGAAGCTACAAAACAGAATTCTGAAAAGGGATGTCATTTATTTCTCATAACAGATGGATACCTCCCTCCTATGTGCCACGCACTCGGCTGGTACTAGGGACACTGCTGGTTCAGTGAAGGGTTGTCAGGTTTAGCAAATAAAAATACAGGATGCCTATTTAAAATTGAATGTCAGATAAGCCCTGACTAATGGGACCTGGGTGTCCTGTATTTTACCTGGCAACACTTACACAAGGGTGATAAACACAGGCCCTTCTCTCCTTGGTGAAGGATACCAATAACTAAAAAGGTTAAAAATTTAAACTTTTTGTTATGTTAAAATTTTCACACTATAAAGAAGTTGAATAACAGCACAGTTTAATCTACATACCTTTCACCTAAATTCATTAATTAACTTTTGCCACATTTGTATATAACCATTTGCTAGTAAGTTGAAGACTTGAAAGACTTAAGCATGTATCTCCTAATAACAAGGACATTTTCTGCCCACCAAGATACAATTAAAATATGAAGGAAATTTAAAATTGATAAAATCGATACATTATCATCTATCATATAGCCCACATTTAAATTTCACCAACTGTCTAATACCATCCTTTACGCCAATGCTTCTTCCCAATCCAGGACTCCACGTTGCAATTAGTTGTCATGTTCCTGTAGTTCCTCTTCTCTGAAACAGTTCCTCAGCTAAAACGTAATTGCAATCCAGAGTCTAAATGCTGAGCTGGTGATATGTAGAGGTGGTGTGGGAGCACAGAGAACAGAGAGGTACCTCCTGCTTTGTCTTTAGACAAACATATCTGCTCTATCCAAGGACTGAACAATAGCGGATAAGTACTACTCTCCATTTTAACTCTTCTGGACTTCAACAAAACACCTGAACATTTCCTATTTTAACTCTGGAAGTCGTTCCCTCTCTTAATGAGGGGGGCTGAGGGGAGTCTTAAAGTAAACCAGCATAGCAATGCTTGTCCAAATAAGTCCTATCTAAAAATGTTCTAAACTAAACATATATGCACCTACAATATTTGTCAGACTCATGCATAAGGCTGAAATATGACCTACAGTTCACAATTTCAATATTTTAACTATGCTTAGATCATCTGCAAATACCACAATAATCTGGAAAATGGGCTGACAGTTCATTCTGCTGCCAAAGGAAAATGTAAGAATAGGGAGATTTTGTTAAAAACAAAACAAAGCAAGGAATGAGAACAACAAGAAAACTTTTCCTTTTCTAAGTAACACTTGTTCAATGAAAGGTTAAGGTAGAAATAATATTAAGGAATGAAAAGAAGAGCAAAATTGTTTTCTTGTTTGGCTGAGGTATGCAAAAAACTCAAAGGTTTCCACTAAATGGCTTTAAATTGGAGAACAGCTTTCAACTAGAGTCACCACTCAGAAAAAGCAAAAAAGAGAGAGAGAGAAAGAGAAAAAAAGAGAGACAGAGAAACCCAGGAATTATGAGAAACTGGCAGAATAGGAAACTCCAGGAATGAGTCCCTCCACCAAAATAACTACTGAACAGGCAGGAACTGTCTGAATCAACTATTTTGAAACTCTGGAATCTAGAGGAACACTGTGCAGTATCCAGGAAGGAGTAGAAGGAAGAGGCTGGTAAATTGGGGTAAATACTGGTGACTTTCACCCTCCCTGAAGCGCTCTGATACCTCACCTTGAGCCTGGTGTTGGGCAGCAATGGGGTTTGTAGCTTAGGCTCCTGGTACAGCTTGCAGGTGCCAGGGTGGGACATAAAGACCTAGTCCTCCAAACTCTATGGGGAGGGGGGTTCTGATCATTGATCACTGATTACTGTTTTTTTATCAGCTACTTCAGATCCCTGGGAACCTGCTCGAACAGTAGCCATCTTTTCAAAGTCCGTTGGGCAAAGGCAGTAGAGGAATCTTAAAACAGTCCCTTTCTCAAAACTACAGAAAACAGTTAAAGGCTACATTAACAGGGCAAGTGCTGAATCAAGAAAATACAGCTTCAAAAGCCATAAATGAAGCTCCTAGTGTCCTTGCTGGCCCCTCCACCACCCCTGCACAAAACAGGGTGGAGCCACCTTACAGCCCCAGCCCTGTTCCAGAGGAAGCAGAGTGGCCCCTGTCCATACAGGGGTGCATATATGTCTGCCAATCTATGGGGTGAAAGTCTGAGGGATTAGGCCAGGGTAATTATCTCAGGCTTGTTCTCCCAGGGTTCATCCTGAGGGCAGAGAACCTGCCTGCAGACAAGACAGCTGGTACAGTGTGAGAAACAAACTGAAACAGCCTGTGGCAAAGGACTACCTCTTTAAGTTAAGCAAGAGAGCACACAGGAGGGGATGAGAGTCTATTTCAAAGGGAGTAAAGGGGCATTCACACAAACTCCTACAAACTGTAAACAGGGAAATTCCTAAGGTCACCAGCAAAAAGAAGTCCAAGAAAAGAAGCAGGCTCCATGGCTCCAGGCAGGCTCAGATAAGATAAAGAGGACCCTGTACTTCACATTTGCTTTGATCTGATCTTGATAGGAGAGCTAAACTCTGAAGCACAACAAATTTGCAGATTGTGAAAGATACTTTTTGCTTTGGTTTGTTTGTTTGTTTGTTTGTTTGTGACTAGCTCCTGGCCTTCAAGAAAATCTCTGCCATACACTAGCTGGATACAAACTTAAGGAACAGACAGCTCAGGGACTAAATCCTGGTGTCAACAATTTAAAATATTAAAATGTACAGTGTGCAAAAAAAATATTTCAAGACAAACAAAGATACAGGTAATGATGGCCCATCCAAAGGAACAAGATAAAAATCCAGAAACCATCAATGAAGGGACCCAAACTTTGGACATACCAGAAAAACACTCTGAAATGAAAAATTCCCTAGATGGTTTCAAGAGCAGACTGGAGACAGGAGAAGAAAGAATCAGTGATTGCAAAGACAAGAAATTTGAATTGATTCTGGCTGAGGAACAAAAGAAAAAATTAAAAAGAGTGAACAGAGTCTAGGAGACCTGTGGGACATCATCAAGCACATCAATATATGCATTATGGGAGAATCAGAGGGAGAAGAAAAAGAGAAAGAGGCAGAAGGAATATTTAAAGAAATAATGGCAGAAAACTTTCCAAATTTAACAAATGACATAAATATGCACATTCAAGAAGCACAACAAACCACAAACAGGATAAACTCAAAGAAACCACACCTAGACACAGGAATCAAACTGTCTAATGCCAAGGACAAGGAGAGAGTTCTGAAAACTGCAAGAGAAAAGCAACAAGTTAGAAAGAAGGGAATCCCAATAAGATTAAAGGCCAATTTCTCATCAGAAAGCATGGAGCCAAGAAGGCAGGTATAAAACATTTAAAGTGCTGAAAGAAAATAACCAAGAATTTTATATCCAGCAAGAATTTCTTTCAAAAATGAGTGATTAAGACACCAGACAAACAAAAGCTGAGGGTTCATTACCACTAGACCTGCCCTACAACAAATGCTAAAAGAAATTTTTCAGACTGAAAGAAAAGAACACTAGACAGTGGTTTGAAGTAGCATAAAGAAATAAAGACCTCTGGTAAAGGTAACCATCCATATTTTAAAATTCCAGTACTATTATATTGTATTTTTTAATACGATAAGTCTATGGTTTTGGACATACAATGTACAAAGATATAATTTGTAACAACTACCAAAAAAAGGTGGGGGGATGAAAGGGTATAGGAACAGTGTATGTATATACTATTGAAGTTAATTTGGTATTAAATCTAAAATGATAGTTATATATTAAGGATGTTAAATTTTAACCCCATGGTAACCACAAAGAAAATATTTGAAAATATATTCAGAAAGACATGGGAAGTGACTCAAAATGGTACAATACCAAAAAAACTAAATAAATATGAAAGTAGGCATTAACGGGAGAATTGAGGGTCAAAAAGGCATAAGACTTACAAAGACAAAAGAGCAAAATGGCAGAAGAAAGTCCTGCATTATCAGTAGTTACTTTAAATGTAAATGGATTGAACACAGCAGTCAAAAGGCAAAGATTGGCAAAATTAGTGAAAAAAAAGGACAATCCAACTATATGCTGCTTATACTCACCTTAAATTCAAAGTCATAAGTAGGTTGAAAGTGAAAAGATGGGAATAAAAACATAGAATGCAAATAGTAACCAAAAGAAAACTGGGGTAGCTATACTGATATCAGATAAAACAGACTGTAAGTCAGAAACTGTTACAAGGGACAAAGGTCACTATATAATAATAAAGTGGTACATTAAACAAGAAGACATAACAATTATAAACATATATACACCTAACAGCAGAGTCCCAAATATATGAAGCAATTATTGGCATATTTGAAGGGAGAAATACACATTAATAGTAGGAGACTTTAATATACTACTTTCAATAATGGATAAACCATCTAGACAGAAGATCAATAAGGAAACAAAAACCCTGAACAATACTCTAAACTGACTAGAATTAGCAAACATATATAGAACACTTCATCCAACAGCAGCAGCATACATATTCTCCTCAAGTGCACATGGGATTTTCTCCAGGAGAGACCATATGTTAGGTCACAAAACAATAAACTCAAAACCACGAAATCATAAAATGTATCTTCTTCAACCACAATATGTTAGAAATAAATAAAAGAAGGAGAAATGGAAAAGCCACAAATATGTGGAAATTAAACAACACACTCTTAAACAACCAATAGATCAAGAAAGATATCACAAGGGATCTTAGGAATTATCTGGAGGTAAAGGAAAATGAAAATACAGCATAGCAAAACATATGCAATGCAGCAAACGCGGTGCCGAAAGGGAAATTTATAGCTATAAATGCCTACAATAAAAAAAAAAAGATCTCTAGGCAGAGATCTAACTTCACACCTGGAGGATAAAGAAAAAGGACAAACTAAACCCAAAGTGAGCAGAAGGAAGGAAATAACAAAGATTAGAGCAGTAATAAATGAAATAGAGAGTAAATAAAAACAATAGAATCAACAAAAAATTTGTTCTTTGAAAAGACCAATAAAATTGACAAACCTTTAAATAGAGGACACATAAAAAAAGAGAGAAACCACAAATAACTAAAATCAGAAATGAGAAGGTGGGTGTTACTACTGACCCCACAGAAATAAAAAGGACTATAAGAGAATACCATGAACACCGGTATTCCAACAATCTAGATGAAATATACAAATTCCTAGAAACACACAAACTACCATACTGTCTCAAGAAGAAATAGATCTCGACAGACCAAAAACTAGTAAAGAGATTTAATCAGTCATCAAAAACTTCCCAACAAAGAAAAACCCAGGACCAGACAGCTTTTCAGGGGAATTTTACCAAACATTCCAAAAAGAATTAAAATTCCCTAACTCATTCTGTGAGGTCAACAGCACTCTCATACCAAAGCCAGATAATGATATCACAAGAAAAGAAAATTACCGGCCAATATCCCTTATGGATATAGATACAAAAATTTTCAACAAAATACTAGCAAAGTGAATCCAAAAGATTTATACAATAAAAGAATTATATAGCATGATCAAGTGGGATATATATCCCAGGTATGCAAAAGTGGTTCAACATAAGAAAATCAATTAATTTAATACACCACGTTAACAGAACAAAGAGGAAAAAACCACATGATCATCTCAAATGATGCAGAAAAGGCACTTGACAAAATCCAGCACCCCTCCTTGAGAAAAACACTTTAAAATCTAGGAATTGAAGGAAACTTTCCCAACATGATGAAAGGCATATATGAAAAACCCACAGCTAACACCATACGTAATGGTGTAAACCTAGAAACATTACCTCTAAAAACAGAAACAAGACAAGCATGCCCACCATCACCACTGTTATTCAATACTGTACTGTTGTGATGGAAGTTATAGCCAGAGCAATTAGGTTAAAAAAAAATTTTTTTAAGAAATAAAGGCATCCAAATTGGAAAAGAAGAAATAAAACTTTGCCTATTTGCAGGTGACATGATCCTGTATACAGAAAAAAAATCCAAAACGAAGTTACTAGAGCTAATAAATGAATTCAGGAAAGTAGCAAGGTACAAGATCAACACCCCAAAATCAGTAGTGTATTTATACACTAGGAATGAACAATCAGAAGAAATCAAGAAAAAAATTCCATTTACAATAGTAACTAAAAGAATCAAATATCTAGGAATAAATCTAACCAAGGATATAAAGGACTCATTTGCAGAACTACAGAACATTGCTAAAATAAATCAATGAAGACAAATGGATGGATATTCCATGTTCATGAGTTGGAAGACTAAATATTGTTAAGATGTCAATTCTACCCAAAGCAATTTATAGATTTAACACAACCCCAATCAAAATTCCAGGGGCCTTTTTTGCAGAAAAGAAAAAGGCAACCATCAAATTTATATGGGGGGCATGGATGTGGCTCAAATGGTTGGGTCTAGAAGGTGCATGGGCTGCCAGGCCCCATCCCCAGGCCCCACACCCGGGTGTGCCGTCAGGCCCCATGTGCAGGTGCGCCGCAAGGCCCTTGCGTGGTATGCTGCACACAGTAAGATAATGATGTAGCAGGAGAGTGCCATAGTAGGAGAGTGACGCAGAGGAGAGCCAAGATGAAACGCGCTGGAAAAACCAGGAACTGAGGTGGTGCAAGTGGCAGAACGCCTCTCTACCACATCAGAGATTCTCAGGATCGAATCCCAGTGAAGATAGGAGAAGAAGGATGAGAAGAGAAGGAAGGAAGTGGACACAGAGAATTGCCCAGCGAATGGACACAAAAACAGCAGAAACAGGGGGAGTGTGTGTGGGGGGTAAAAATGGATAAAAAGTAAATAAATAAATAAATCTTAAAAAAAAAAATTATATGGAAGACTAAGGGGCCCTGAATAGCCAAAGCTATCTTGAAAATGAAGTTAGAAGACACACATTTCCCTATCTTAAACTGTATTCCAAAGCCACGGTAATCGAAACATCATGATACTGGCATAAGGACACACATATAGACTAATGGAATTGAACTGGGGGTTCAGAAATAAACCCCCACATTTTTAGGAAACTGATTTTTGACAAGGATTCCAAGTCCAGTCAACTGGGAAGGAATAATCATTTCCTAGAAGAAACCGTAGGAAAGCATTTTCAAGACCTTGTGTTAGGCAATGGTTCTATGACTTTATACCCAAAGCATAAACAACAAAAGAAAAAATGGGACCTCATCAAAATTAAAAACTTCTGTGCATCAAAGGGCTTTGTCATGAAAGTAAGATGACAACGTACACAACAGAAGAAAACATTTGAAACCATATGTCTGATAAAGGTTTAAGATCCAGAATATATTTTTAAAAACACTACAACTCAACAACAAAAGACAAACAATCCAATTAAAAAATGGGCAAAAGACTTGAAGAGACAAACAGCCAAAGAGCACATGAAAAGATGCTCCACATCTTCAACCATCAGGGAAATGCAAATCAAAACCAAAATGAGATACCATCTCATATTCACTGGAATGACTACTAGTAAAAAACAACAACAAAAAAAAACAGAACATTACAAGTATTGGAGAAAACGTGGAGAAATAAGAACACTTCATTCATTGTCGATGGGAATGTAAAATGGTACATTCACTTTGGAAGACAGTTTGACAGTTCTTGAGAAAGTTAAGTATAGAATTACCATATGACCTGGGAATCTCACTCCTAGGAACTACCCTAAAGAACTGAAAGCTGGGACTCAAACAGATATTTGCACACTGATGTTCAAAGCAGTACTATTCACAATTGCCAAATGATGGAAGCAACCCACATGTCCATCAACAGATGAATGGATAAATTAAATGTGGTATAAATATAAAATGGAGTATTATTCAGTCTAAAAAAGGAATGAAGTTCTGATACATGTGGCAATGTGGATGAACTTGAAGACATGTTGAGTGAAATAAGCCAGACACAATAGGACAAATATTGTATGATCTCACTGATATGAAATAATTAGAATAAACAAACTCATAGAGTCAGAAACTAGAATATAGGTTACCAGAGTCTGGGGTCGGTATAAAGAATGGAGAGCTAATGCTTAAACCATACAGAGTTTCTATTTGGGGTGACAGAAAATTTTTGGTAATGGATAGTGGTGATGGCAGTACAACACTGTGAACATAATTAACAGTGCTGAATTATATATTTGAATGTGGCTAAAAGGAGAAATTTTAGGTTGTATATAAGTTACTAGAATAAAAAATTTTTTTAAACCCATGAGACTATTCAACACAGTGAACCTTAAAGTAAACCATGGACTATAGTTAACACATTATAAAAATGTTCTTTCATGAATTGTAACAAATACACCACACTAATGCAAGGTGTTAATAATAGAATAGTATATGGGAACTCTGTGTTTTATGTATGATTTTTCTGTAAACCTACCACTTCTCTAATTTAAAAAAAAAAGTCATGAAAGGAAAAAAAAACAAGCCTCCCCAAATAAAAGAGTTATCTCCCTAAATATTTTTTTTTAATTTTTTTCACAAATTTTTAAGAATCCAGACTTTCTAATTTACATTCAGAATCCCTGTGGCGTGCTTTAAATGGCTCCATGAGCACTCTTTTGGAATATCTGCAGGGAGGCATCATAGTGGTTATATATTTTATGTACGTTACCCCACAAGAAATTCTTTAGAGTGATACCTGGATCCCACCGGAAGATAGTGCACCCAGCAATCTAACCCATTAAAAGGATGAAAGTGGACACAAGCTTTACTTTGACAAATTACAGACAGGACAGCCTATGGGGACTGGGTCATTCAACTGAACGTCCCGGTTGAATCATCAGGATCAGGTTTTGGTCCCAGCCCAGAGGTGGTTTGGCATTCATCAAAAGAACTATTTGCTCATTTCAGCTCTTGCTAAAGAGCAAGAGCACTGAAAAAAAGCCCATGGTTATCTTTTAAATGCTCACCTTCCTCAATTTTTTATCTCATTGTTTCAACTAGCCCTTTGAGAATAATGTTGCCCTGCATTTGTATAAAATGATACAACTTATAAAGTACTTTACCCACATATAATCCCACTTCACCCTGATAACAGCCCTGTGACTTCCATAGTGATAACTCCATTTCACAGATAAGGGAGCTGAGGCTCAAAGAGTTTAAGGCATTTTTACAAGATGACACAATAAAACTCAGGTCTTCTGTAAGGGCCTGAGCTTAACAGCATCTTTTTCTCTCATCTGGCCTTTATCACATACCTCCTGGTAAGAGTCCTTGTATTCTCATTTTGTTCTGTTTTATTATTAACTCTTTATGCATTTAGATTTTTCTCACCAACTGGATGATTAAACTCCTTGTGGACTAGGGCTAGGAGTTATATTCTTTGTTTTCATTCACTCCTTCAACAAAAACATCCTGGGCTCCACGCATGTGCTGGGCATGGTATTAGACACTAGAGAATAAATGTAACTAAGACAAGGTCTAGTAAAAAAGGTGAACAATGACAATATTCTGTGACTGGTACTGTAATGGAGGCACACACAGTATGCTAGCAAACGCTGAGTGGATGGAAAACACTCTCAGGCAGAATGGGGCAGGGAAACAAGGAGCCTCCAGGTTGGTCCAGCTCACCAACATGCAAATCTACACCCAATAAGTGACTGTCTAACCAGTGAATGAATGAAGACCCTCCCACAGGCAGTGAGCAGTCATGAAGGATACCCAGTACTCTGCTGGGTTTTAGGATAACTCCAGGGTAGCTGAATCAGATTCTGTACAAATCAAAAGGACATTACTGGGACGTTCTCATATCCCAAGGGCCAGACTGCAGGCCTGTCCTTGCGGCGGTGGTGACACTATAGCAGAGTACAAGTTATGGCAACCGGAGCCATGGCAGGAAACTTTAGAAAGTTTCTTCCCCTCTTTGACTGAGTCTTGATTGAAAGGAGCACAGCCAAAACTGTAACCAAAGGAGGCATTATGCTTCCAGAAAAATCTCAAGGAAAAGTATTGCAGGCAACAGTAGTAGCTGTTGGATCAGGATCTAAAGGAAAAGGTGGAGATATTCAACCAATTAGTATGAAAGTTGGAGATAAAGTTCTTCTCCCAGAATATGGAGGCACCAAAGTAGTTTTAGATGATAAGGATTATTTCTTATTTAGAGATGGTGACGTTCTTGGGAAGTATGTAGACTGAAATAGATCACTCTTGAAATGGCATCATGTGAAGCTGCCCATTCCACTGAAGTTCTGAAATCTTCCATCATGTAGATAATTTCCATGTCTCTCTTTTATAATAAACTAATGATAATCCAGTGTCTCTAAAATTTAATTTCACTGTACTAATATAAACATTTTCAAATAAAAATATGTAAATGAGTTCTAAAAAAAAAAAAAAAGGACATTCCTGGGACTGTGATTAAAACATTCTTAAAATAAAGCCAAAACTTCCTACGCTGTAACTCTCAGCAATTTCATAATATGAGTGCTAATCATCTTCCAATAAAAACAAATGCATGCTTTATGGTGAGTAAAGAAACAAACAAACAAAAAAAAAAGAGGGTAGTCTAGAAATGACTTCAAGGAGACCATCCTGATGAATGTTGTCTTTGAAATTCAGGTAAATAGAGCATCCCTCATTCCGAGTCCAAAAGTCATTCAATGCTGTGACCACGGCAGCTGAGTCAGCCAGGAGAAAGTCGTTTGAGACATCAAAGTCTAGTCAAAAACTGTAGGGAAGGGGCTGGGTGTAACACCAGCCCTTCCCCTACTACCAGGTGCCCTTAGCTGACCTTAGGCTTCACAAATCTTCAGGCCGGAGTGGATAAGGTCTCCTCCACCTCCTTAATTTTATGTGGCCGGAAGTGAAATAAGTAGAATTCACTCATACCGTCTGAGACATATGTTTTCCTAAACTAATATTCTGACATTTCCCACCACTTAAAAACAATGGGAGAACTTGTTTTAATTTATAGCCCTCAAGTTGGTGCTTTGCCCAATTCCAGATCCTAAGGAGATCATAACCCAACTCATCAATTCTTAGTTTGTCAAAATCAAGGATGTGAGGTATTAGGTAACACATTTCTTATTCCTTCCCCTCTGCAGTTTGTAAAGTCTGTTTGCCTCCACCATTCCTGCCCATTCCTGCAGAGGTCACAGAAGCCTCCATTCCATGTATCTGCCTTATAGGGAGGAAAATGTTTGAATCAATGCCTTTCACTTATTAAAAAAGAAGAAGAAGAAGAAGAAGAAAACTGCCAGTGGTAAAAAAAGAAACCAAGCTATAACAAGCTACACAGGATTAAAATGTGATATATAAGAGGGATATTTAAATTGACAAACTGGGGGCAGATGTGGCTCAAATGGTTGGGCGTCCGTCTGACATATGGAGGGACCTGGGTTCGATCCCCGGGACCTCCCGGTAAAATAAAAATATATATATAGAAGGTGCATGGGCTGCCAGGCTCTGTGTGCTGGTGAGCCGCCAGGCCCCGGGAGCCATGCAGCAAGATGAAGACATAAAAGGAGAGAGACAAGACGATATGCTCCGAAAGCTCCGAAAACCAGGAGCCGAGGTGGCACAGATGGCAGAACATCTCTCTCCTACATCGGAGGTCTCCAGGATCAAATCCTGGTGAAGACTGAAGGAAGAGGATGAGAAGAGATGAGACAGACACAGAGAAGTGCCCAGCGAATGGACACAAAACAGCAAAATGGGGAAGAGGGGCGTTTAAAATGGATCAAGTAAATAAATCTTTAAAAATAAATAAATAAATAAATTGACAAACTGAAAAGAACTCCTCCAAGACCAGATTTATAAAACATTGGCATGAAACACATTAACACTACCATTAACTATCCTTAAGCACTTTTCTTTTAAATGCCAACATTTTCACTTAACACTGGAAGAGATCTGTAGCATCAGGGTGGTGGCAAGGATTACAGTTGGGCTTTCAGATCAGAAACACTTCAATGATCTTAGGCACGTTTCCAAACACTCTGAACCTCAGTTTCTTCATCTATGAAATATAGATAATATCTATGTAATTTAAAAATTATTGTATACTTACTATATGCCCAGACTGTTATGTTAAGCACATGATCTAATTATTGCAATACAATGCATTTAATTTTCAAAAACATTAGTTCTGCCTCTTTGTGTAACTCATCCATTCCATAGAGAGAGTGTTTGTATGTATGTGTGACTATCTGACAGTGCTTGACACAAAGAAAAGTGTTTTTTAAAAAATGACAGTGCATCTCACCCTGTAGCATGGCCTGCACCCATGCCTTGGATATGTACTTTATTTTTCCTTGTTTCTTAATAAACTTTTTACTCCCTTGCTTACCCTACAGCATGTCTTTAAATTCTTTTATGCAACATAGCCAAGAACCTACAAGGCCAGAATCCAGAGCGTTCTGCTAACATATTTGGTGAGCCATGGCAGGTGACAAAGAGGCAAGTAACGCTCCCCAACACCCGATGAAGACTAAATCAATGCCTTCCAGAACAAGGTATTAGTCATGCGGGGATTTCATCCAGTTCCAACCATGGTGCCAGGTCCATCTTTCCTCAATTTGGATAGAATAGCCAGAGAGTTTCACACCTGGTCAGGCAGAGACTAATGCCCCTAACTAGCAGGAAGCAGCTACAGAAGAATGACCATCACCCTTCAGCTCCCCCTTAAGAATTAGGGTGTAAACTCTCTGAAGGGGGAGTTGAAGCAGGTTGGTATAGGGAAAGAGGGAAGACATCTGGTACCCGGCAGAGAACATAGCCATGAAACCCCACCTGGAAACCCCCTGAGGGAAGGCCGCTACTAAGAACAAAGCTGGAAAGACCCCACCGAGACCCTGGCTCTTTTGGGGTCAAGGGAAAGCCCCGGATAACTCCAAACAAAAGGCCTCATCATTGGTCCCCTGAAAGCTAACAGGTGGACAACCAATCAGAACAGCGAACAGCTGGGGCCCCTCCCCAACATTAGGAAAGGGGAGGTGGAAAGGTCTTAAAAAGGCCTAACCTGGGGCCCCATGCCCACGCCTCACCCTGCAGCATGGCCCACACCCATTCCTCAAGTGCTTGGGCATGTACTTTACTTTTTCTTAATAAACTCTTTACTCCCTTGCCTAAAAAAGAGAGAGAGAGAGAGAGAAAGAGGGAGAGCTATTACCATACAATGAATATCCTATGGTCACTTTTAGAACTATGTGGAAAGAATAAAAAGGATATGGAGATTTAGACTGTAATCATGAGTTACCTTTACTAATAAATGATACACTCAGGGCTTATCATTGCCCTTGTGTGAACCAAAAGAAACAAGATTCCATTTAGTTCATCCCATCTTTTCTTAAACATGGTCACTTAGCATCACCTCACTGCCTACTTCAAAAAGAATGGAGAATCACTCTATAGGTAGAGTCCTTAAAGAAAAAGCCACACATCTGTGGCTCAGTCACTGAACTACAGGATACAGGAGGAATACCCTGGAAATAATTTGAAGAAGACTTTTAAGACCACCTTCATTCATTCATTCACTCATTCATCCACTCACTCACATTGTATCTCTCTCCTCTGCTCCAATAGTTTTTTCTTATCTTTCCTCCTGATTGACAGAAGTCATAGCATCTTAAGGTTAAAAAGGACTTTAGAGGTCATCCAAGAGGTCATGGCCTCTTTTCCAGACACGTGCTAATTCCCTGCAGTGGAGAGACACACAAACAGGTCAGAAGTCAGACTGCTTGATTCCTTCCTTACAAATGGAATAATGATGGCTCCTACCTCATCTAGAGGATTAGTGGGAGGAATGAATGAGATAACGTATGTAAATAATTTAGTAAGGAGCCTGGCAGAGAGCAGTCTTATTTAAAGATATTATTCTGGGCCCTGCACAAAGTTTAATGCTTGTCCATCTGGTGAAACCCAAGATATTACCTCCTAAAGCAGCTTGTCTCACTGTTTGGGCAGCTCTAGAAATTATAAAGTTTTTCCCCACTTTGAGGTAAATGGACTGCAGCTCCCACCCACTGCCCTTTACATGGATACAGAATTTAACCCCTCAACACTAAGCCAACCTTTCAAGCAACCAATAACAGCTGTCATGCTCTCTGCTCTGACCTTCCTCTCCAGGCTAAATGGTCCCTCTTTCACAGACCAGGAGGCAAGTGTCCCCACCATCCTCTCTCCTCTGGCCACATCCCAACATGTACCCCCAAACTGCATGCCGGATGCCAGGAACAATCTGGCTGGCAGAGCAAAGAGGAATGATCATGTTTCTTGTTCTGAATATAACTACACTACAGAACCCTAGGAGTTGAGTGTTTTGGGCGGCAACTACATTGTGGTGATATGCACACCAAGCTGTAGGTCTTCTAAAACCCAGGAGTCCTTTTCATGCACGTGACTGCTGAACTATGCCTCCTCGAACTTTGGTTTAGGGGATGCAAACATAAGGACTTCACTTTCAGTATGCGATATGCCATCTTGTTATCAAACATTTTGAATCAAGATTCTGTCATCAAGCCCTCAGCTCTCCCTCCTAGACTTTATCCACAGGTTTGACAAATACACCTTCTCAGTCCAGCTGACACTGCAGCCCTTACTATGGCCACCAGCTTCATGTGGGTATAACCTGAGAGCACCTTGCCTCAGTTGTACCACTTCTCTCTAGTTTTCTGACTTGGGACTTCTCTGACCACAGCATGGGACCCTGCAGAAATAGTTCATACTCACACATGTGCAAACCTGGAAGTACAAGGAACCCCTATTCCATCCGTCAGCCAATTCTGAGGCACAGTCCATGAGGAATCCAGAAGATCCTGCAGGATGGCACCCCAAGTGCCCAAAGCAGTAACCAGCCTGGTGATGTAGGCTTAGGTTGGCTTTCCCTCCTTCCCTGTTTCTCTCTTCCCAGGCCCTTATGCCTGTTCCCTGGGACCAGTGCCCCAAATAAGCTACCTGCACACAAGCCATTGCTTCAGGCTCTGCTTTCTGGTAGACCCCAGGCTCGGCCACACACCATCAACACAAATAACGATGTTGAACATGTGAGCCCCAAGCACAGCACCAAAATCCTCCCTTAAGGCTGACATGGCCAGAGCCAGTTCTGCCAGTCACTGAAGCCACTCTAAAGCCACACAGTTCTGCTACTGCCCAGCCCTCACTTCCCCATTTTATTGATCAGGAAATAGAATTTGTCAAAAGGGAAAAAGGATTTGTCAAAGGCTCTGCTGAAACTTAGTTATGGAATGCTTCCCAGATACTTGTGATCTGCCCAGAACCCAGAAGTCTCTCAGTAAATGCTAGCGCCCTTATTTTCTATTCCTCATCAAAGAGGAAATGGCGTTAGTCCTCTATAATCCATTCTTCCCATTCTTAGGAAAAGTATGCTGTTTCCTATTTCCTCGTCCAATGCTCATAAATCATGTTTTAAATAATCTGTTATCTTGCACAGGGTCACTGTTAACCTAACAGGTCTCCACAATGTACCGAACCCACTTTCTCCCTCCATTTCTTTTTCAAACTGAGACACTGTTATTTATCTCAGGACTTGTGAGGTTCCCGCTATTACTGCATGACTCTTGGAAAAATCAGTTCAGCACTGCCATTTAAGACACGCATCTTAACTGTGTCTAAATCACATACTTGGGGAGTGGATGTGGCTCAAGCAGTTGAGCGCCTGCTTCCCATATGGGAGGTCCTGAGTTCGGTCCCCAGTGCCTCCTAAAAACAGAAAGGAAAACAAAAAAAAACAAAAAAACAAGCAAATGAAAAAACCAACTCAGGGGAGCCGATGTGGCTCAGTGGTTGAGTGCTGGCTTCCCACATATGAGGTCCCGAGTCCCTGGTTCCCACGAGGCTCCAGCCTGCTGGTGAACTTCCCTTTCTGACTGCTGCCTTATGGGCTTCAGATGTGCTTAGCCAGCTGCTACAAGGGTGTAAGCCAATTGCTTATAATAAATCCCTTTATGTTGAACTCTGCTACACTCCATGACATTTTCAACACCATGACAGCTAAAAT